>LIEC01009683.1:0-34375 GCA_001925005.1 Drosera capensis | reverse complement strand
AATTTCTTTTATACGCGTTAAAAAAAAAAAAAAAAAAAAAAGAAGAAGAAAAAAGCATCGATTATTCAACTCAAGCATATCATTAATATAAATTGTTTGACAAAGAGTATCTTAATCATTGCAGACCAATCCCATTTTTCGTTTAGTCGTCATAGCTAGATACGGCCTATCAAAAATTTTGGTAGCGTGTTAGTTGGGCAAGTTTGTTTGTCCTCAACGAGTCTTTGTTAAAATCAATGCAAAATATGCAACTGGTTCTACCAACCTGTTTGGTCATTAGATAATCCTGATTCTATGTCACCAACTAATGGTCTTTGACTGAAGAAATTGCTATGGTGCATTTAATGTATAATATTTCATCACAAATTTTATTCCTAGCAACCAAATTAAATATACTAAAGTGCCCTCGGTCCAAGCCTAAGATGTACAATAGGTTGGACTACGTTCAAGAAATGTGAACTGGTGTAGAGTTTTTTATTTTCATTTTTCTTTTGAAATGTGATGAGGGTTTTTTAAATCTTTCACCACCCAAACATATAATTTTTTTTTTTCCAAATACACAATTTCATCCGATTCCCCTGTCTTTCCTTTCCTCCTCGTCAACCTTCCCCACCTCGCCACCGACCTCATCTCCACTGCCGTCGGTACCACTACAACAACCATTACCACCGGCGACTCCTCCATTGCCTCTGACGATTCTTCCCCAAAGCTCCGCCTCGTGTGTAGCTACGGCGGCCACATCGTCCCTTGCCCCCGCGACAAGTCCATCTGCTACATCGGCGGCAACACACGGATCGTCGTCGTTGACCGCCGTACGAGGATCTCGAGAATATGATTGACGAGTACGATGGGATCGAACGGACTGGACGGTTCCGGATCTTCATGTTTGGGGAGTCCGTGAAGGGAGTGGGATCGGTTGTTGTGATGGCGAAGTCCGGGGATTGGTTCGTTGAGGCGTTGAATGGAGGATTGGGGATTGGAATGGCGGGGATCAAGTTGAGGCAAACTCAGGTGTCCATTTTTACTATTGATTGTCTTTTGATTTCTGAAGTTGGTAAAGCTTGTTTTGTCCTCCTTGGATCACTTCAGAGTTAGTCATACTCGGTTGAACGATTGATGTCATGAATAAACCATGTCAAAAGTGTTCCATAACTTGGCAGCTGATTGGTCATATTTAATGTTATATTTTATTTGTTTATGCGATTGTTTTATGTTTTATATTTGTATTTTATTTTATTCAGAAACATATATTTTATTTCATTTGTTTATCCGTTGTTTTATTTTTTATATTTGCATTCTATTTTGTTCAGCAACATGCACTCTATTTTATTTTTGTATATACGTTCTGTTTTTATTTGTTCATACACTTTGTTTCATTTTTTTTTGTGATGTCGAGATCTGATGATACATATTCTCGTATTAGTATTATGTTTCATTTTCATGCGCTTCGTTTCATTTGTTCATATGCTTTGTTTTATTTAGACATGTGTTCTGATTCGAAACAAAGCGTTTGTTCTAAGAGAAGCTCTGTTTTATTTCGTTTCTGTATTAGCGCTCTATTTTAATTTTTGATCATACACTCTGTTTTGATTATATTCAAACGTTATGTTTTATATTCCAACGACGTGATCGGATTCCGATAAAGATTTCGACAACGTTTCAGATTTCAACGACGTGGTCAGATTCCGACGAAGATTTTGTGAATGTTTTTTTGTACAAATGCTATTGCTGTAAAAGTTAGTTAAGATGACAGTACGTTCTTTTGTGCTTTGTGATTGTTTTTTTGTGTGTTGGTATTTACGTTATATGTGTTTAGTTTATATTTTGTTGTCATTTTGAGGATAAATGAAAAGAGGTTTTTTGTTGGACTCATATCCATTTAACAATGATTAGGGTTTGCAATGGCGATGCGCTCTCTTTGATTTGGAATATACGTTTTGTTTTACTTTTGCATTTGCGCTCTGTTTCATTTGTTCATGCGTTCTAGTTCTTTTTTTTTTATATGCGCTCTGTTTTATTCTGAAACATATGCTCTATTTTACTTTTTTTTTACATGCGTTCTGTTTCATTTGTTCATGTGCTCCTTTTCATTTTTTGAGTGATGTCGAGAACTGATGATGCATAGTATCGTATTATTACTATATTTCATTTTTTATTTATACGTTCTATTTCATTTGTTCATACACTCTGTTTTATTTATATATGCGTTATGTTTCATTTGTTTATGCGCTCTGTTTCATTTTTGTACTGACGCTCTATTTTCATTTTTTATCATACGGTTTATTTTGATTTTATTATAACGCTCTATTTCATATTCCAACGACGTAACCAGATTTTTGTCAGATTCCGACGACATAGCCGGAGTCCGGCGAAGATTTTGACGACGATAGGGTGATGGTAGGGGTTTGGGGGTGGAGATGAGAATAGGATTTAGGATTATGAGATTGATAAATTATATATTTTTGGAATTTTGATTCGTTGTGCAGCTTTTCGGGTTTTTTTTTTCAACTTTTTATATTTTGAGTGATTTTCCCTTTTATGTTTTTGTTTATCGTTTTTGATTTTTTTTTTACAGAAATGATAAGGTATATAGTTGATGATGAACTATGGAACATAAACGTACATATAATTATTTGGACATTGTTAAGATTCCTTGTTGAAACACACTGTTAAAATAAATAAACTGTTAATCCATATGTCAGTAATCATAATATAGATAATCATTATTCACAATGAAAGAACTTGCCTATCTATATTATTGTATGAACTTGATAGTTTTCTTGATTTTAATTTCAACATTTTCGAATAACTTGAATTAATTAGTAATCCAATTTATATGAATTGTTTATAATAGTCTTTGACCTCGATTATTTTGCCAAACGGTAAACTTCATTTCATTTCTCAAGCAAAGACTATAGGATCAACAAAAACGCAAGCAAATCCTATTTACAATACAACCATCATCATCCTATATCTATTCTATCTCATTCCTTTACTATACATGTTCGAAAATTGAGTGGCTGGCGCCCGTATTTCCTTTGCATCACATCCACCTCGACAATAAACCCTTCTATTTCGCTCCTGCTGCAGAAAATACACCAACGCAGCCACTTCCCTTCTCCTTGTTGCAGCAACCATTGAGTTTCCTTTCGACACAGTCACACACCAACCAAACCAACCATACTTTGCTTTCATCCTCATATCCATTTTCAGACCAACAGCAGCCTGCATAGCAGCACATCAGAAATACTCACACCTACAAAAAAGATGCTCTACAGTTTCCTCCTCGGATCGATACAATAAGCACACAGACTCATCAAGCAGTCCATGCCTTGCCATCCATGCCCGTACTCTGAGCCAGAGGGTTATGGCACCTGCATTCCATGAATTTCCCACGTATTCACGGAGATATTAAACCTTCAAACATTTTGTTGGATGCTAGATATCAACCGAGGGTGACTGACTTTGGATTTGCGAGGGTTGAACCCTCCCGGAATGAGACTTCGGTTGATTCCATGATACAGGGATCTAAAGGATATGTCGACACTGAGTACGTGAAAACTTCACTTGCCACCCTGAAATAGATGTATTTAGCTTTGGAGTGGTCTTGTTGGTGTTGATGACCGGACGTAGAGCTTTTGATGACACACTACCACAAGAAAACAAAGGTCTTGTGGAATTGGTAATCACCTTAACTTCGTTTCTGTTTTCTTTAGAAGCACATTAACTTCCTTATAATCTTGTAGATTTGTTATTTCATACATAATGGTTCTTCCACGACAACTTGAGATGCCCTTTGAGATACTATAACTTGAATTTGCTCCACCGTCTCCTCTTTTTGTATGATTGTATCTCTTACGTAGTACATGGTATATTTAGGCACAAGGTATGTTCGAAATGCAAGGGAAAATACCTGTTGCTGCAAATCTTGAAGTCCTTTATGAAAATCTGGCTTTGGATCTTGCACAGAAGCTTGCAATAAGGTGCACAAATGACAGGGTGTGTGACAGGCCTTCGATAGCTGATGTTTGCACTCTGCTTGCTTTCGTAGCTGACCAGCCAGCTCTTCAGAACAAGTTGAGTCTACAAAGTAAGAATGTGTTGAGTCGCATGAAAAAAGTACTCTCAAAGGCTTTGAAGAAAGGAAGATCTTCAGAAGGGAAAGTGCAGAAACTTAGCAAGACTCTTGACGAAGAGCTTCATGCAGAATTGGAGGAACTTTTAAACGGTACTTTGAATGAAGAAAAGGCGGATGCATTGAGAGCATTGGCACCAAAGTAAACAGAGCATTGTTTGGCAGGTTAACTATCGGTTGTGTCAATATGTCATGCCTACTGTTCTTCGACATTAAAGTGGTCATTTGTTTGTCTCTCATTTACAGGATATAAGATCAATGCTCCATGATGTTCTTGTTTGCATTTGGCATGAAGTGCGGGTCAGTTGGGTAGAAACTGAATTGGAGCATGGGATGTGTCTTTTGCCACAACAAATGAAGTGTGGGTCTTTCTTTTGATGAATCAAGCTGTTTTAGCTCCCGCATATGTGGAGAAGAAAGCATTGGCCGATTTCTGCTAATAATAAGTAACACTGAACTAGACCAGTGACTGCATTTTGATCCACTCCATCAGCTCGCCTATGCATGGCTTCTCAACGTCTCAAGGCAATCAATAGCCTCTATTTTCTGCTTACGGACCTTTGGTTTATCATGCTGTTAACTTGCGACAGGAAAATAGCATTAAAAAGGTGCAGATTTACTGAACTGTAATGATGTCTGTTTCTGAGAAGTGGATGAGAGGGGAAAGAGGACGCAAGCTGTGGCTTAGACTATCCTAGTCATTGTAGTCAACTGGGACAATTGGTGAGGGTTCTACCAGGTTTACATATTTTTCATGAAAGTTCTCAGCCAGTTTGGAATAAGCAAAGAGCACACGCTGAGCACTAGCGCTCAAGGCAGACCACTTACTACAACCCCTGCTCATTTCCATTGACTGAACACTCACACCAATGATCTCATCTTTTTTTTGAAACAAAATTACAGCTTGCTGCGGGTACACCTTACACATATGTTTTTTCTACAGGACTCGGCATAGGGCTCAAGGTAGAGTTTACAGTAGAGACCATCCTTGTAAGGCTTTTGTATTGTATGTGAACCTGTCTTCTGTTATTGAAGGATCATGCGTGATGTCCTGCGAGGCCGAGCTAAATTTGAGTTGAAATGAAATAGCCAAGCAAGGACATAACCAGATCAGGATAGTCGAATGCAAATTGTTTTCATATGGTGAGCTGCAATCTGAAAATCTATGAGATATGAATGCCTCTTAATTGCTAGTGTGCCAAATATATCAACACCAGGGAAACAAAGATCTTGCGAGAATATGATTTATTTTGTCATTCTGAATCAACAGAAGTGATATTAAACAAAATTCGCATGTCAACAGGTTGGATTCGCTCGACTGGATGATAGGACACACAAAGAAAGACAGGATAGGGCGCTCTTTCTATATGTGAAAACTGCCTCAGCTCCCAAGCAACTGTAGGAGTAAGCTCTGGTCGATCCCCCCTTTTAGGCTAACAAAACCTTAATCTCATGCCCACCAATCCTCTGCTACCGAATATGGAAAGTCGACGACAGAATCATCATAATACAAGCGAGCCTTCAGGAGGTCTTACATCCAGTATCACCACCCCCAGTTGGCTAAAAGTCGGTCAGATTCGCATGACCCATATGCTTATCTACCTTCACCTCGTCAATTTGTTCATGGCGGATGCAAAATGCCGTCCATGTGGATAAAGATCCTGTCCGCTATCCTCATTTAAAACATGGTTCCAACAAAATTCACCCCTCGGAGACCTCAACCTTAACCGATGAGAGATCAAGTTCATTCGCAGCATTCCAGTTACGATGTTTAAGCACCCGGCTACTTAGGACTTGTTCTCTTTTAAGGTAGTAGAACTTGGTTTATCAAAAAAAGAAAAAAAAAAGGGAATAATATGTGTCATAAGAAAAAAACAAGCATCATAATTCCGATATTTTTGATATAATTATCAAAAATTCATTGCACATATAAATATCCGATCGAAATCAAACCATGTATATCTTTAATTGATCATAAGATTTAATTTTTTTTATTTGAATAATATTTATAAATTTTCATCAATTTTTTTTAAGTTATTGTACTAAGTCGATGGAGACATATTCCCACTCTCAAAATGAAATTGTCGGAACTTTACAAATGATGATTAGGATTAGGGTCACGATGATTAATTAACAATTAGCGAAAGTCTTCGACCATAGGCACGACTCTAAGTCTCGACAATGCAAAGAATTCCACCACTTAGACGCCGCGGTCAAAATCCCTAAAATGAAGCTGGTGACGTCATCTCCGCCTCCTACGTCATCTGCTGTCCATCGCCCGGCCCGCGGCGGCGGAGAAGCGTGTTCAAGCAGCGGCAGCAGCAGTTCGAGAGCGATCGTGATGCCGGAAATCGTCGAAGAAAGTCGGAGAGGGAACGAGAAAGTTCACGTCGCGGTGGGGAGATCTGTGGAGAGAGCGGTGGTGTTGATACAGTTGACGATCAGGAGATTTGGAGATGGTGTTGAAGTGTGCTTGGTTCATGTTCATCAGCCTTCTCCATTGATTCCTACTCTTTGTGAGCTCACATTCTTTCATTGGATTCTCGGATTTCTGGATTGTAATCATAGTCGCGATTTCGATTTCGATCACTGTGATTTTTGCGAGGTGTTTGAGGAATGAGTTGGATATTGTATTTGGTTGCTGAACATTTTGTGGTTTATATGTGTGTATGATGAATGGTATGCAGCTGGTATGTGATCCCATGAAGTTATCATATTGTATACTGTGTCTAGTAATTAGTAGCATTCCCATTAGGATGTTGTAGTTGGTTCGAAAACATTATTTTGGAGCTTAAACATTATTGTTTGCTTAACCATATTTGATGACTCCTGGAGTGGATGTTCCTCGGTGTAAAAATGATACGGTGTACACGTGTAGAATGCCGTATAATACCTTTCACTAAGCTCTTTTAGGATCTAGGTGAAGGGAGTACCATTGTCCTGTGGCATGGAGTATGATTTGTTATGGAAGTTTTCTTTATGTTCCATCTCGAGCCCATGTGTTACATGTTGCCTTGTTAGATCTTCTTGAGGTGTATAGCCTTTGTTGTTCTGTTGGGAAAGGCCATCATGGACTTTGTGATTATGTGCATTTGGAAAGCAGGGAGTTTACTGTTATGGGCAGTCTTCTGAACGCAATTCGAATAGAGCCTGACTGCTGAGCCCACTCTGGCCTCGCAGGGCTGCCCCCTGTGGTAGCAACATCCTGAGAAAAGCAATGATGTGATCTGGTGCTCAATGGTAGCAAACTGTAATATTGGGCGTATCTTTATGAGAGGGAAATTGGTGTATTGATACATGATGGGCACATTTGTGTGGAGGATGTGTTGTGAACTTTTCTGCGTGTCTTGCTTGACATTCATTTATGCTACAGTGGGAAAACTACCAGCAAGCCAAGCAAATGACGAGGTGGTGGCCACTTACAGGAAGGAGGAAAGGGAAAAGATGAAGAAACTTCTATTAATTTATTTGAGCATCTGCTTCAAGTTCAAAGGTGGTTTTCCTTGATTGAGCTACGCGATTATATTTGATCAAACTTCCACCATTTTAATGGATGTGTGTCGTTTCCTTGTAGGTAAAAGCGAGTATCATAACAACTGAAGCTGATCTAGTTCAAAAAGGACTAATGGATCTAGTCAGTCATCATGGGATTAGGAAACTTGTCATGGGGGCTTTACCCAACAAGTACTTTCGGTTCCTTATTCACTTCAATGAAAGTCATGTGATCTATTTCTTTTCCACAGAATCATGGTTATCTCGTGCTAATATTGCTAATGATTTGCTGCAGTTGCATGAAAATGAAGAGGAGCTCTCGCAAAGCAAATTATGCTGTCAAAACTGCTCCGCTATTCTGCGAGTTATGGTTTGTTTACAAGGGACAACATGTATGGACTAGAGAAGCTACAGAGTCCCCAATTGGTGATCCGACCTCAAATATACTGGTAACTGAAAGCTTGAGACCAAAATCATTGAGATGTGACCATCAGAATGAGCTCCTGTTCTTGGATCATCCTCGAGTTCATTCAGCTCGACAGAGCATCGACTCTGGGAAGAAGGACTGGATTAGGGATTGTGAGGTTCAAGATGAAGAAACTTTGACTTTGCTTCTGCCTTCGGGTAGTGCAATTGACAGTTCCACTCAAAGCAAAGTATGTGAGTCCTCGAGCTATGAATACGAAATGGAGGCTGACCTGCATGTCCAGCTTTCTGAAGCAATGGCTGAAGCTATGTCATCAGCACATGTAGCCCATGGAGAGATTTTGAACCGGAAGAAATTAGAAGGTGCAGCTTTGCTAGCTATCAGCAAGGTGATTTTACACTATGTTTTATTTTATTTTTTTCATTTGCCAACCAGATTTCTGCTGTCAAATCCTTTCTATGTTCAGGCCACTTGGAAGCTTGTATATTTTCTAAACAAAGATGACTTTTTTATTCCCACTTTTTGCCTAATCTTTTAAGTAATTATTGTTGGGTTCGCTGGATTTCGTTTATATGGAGTCAAGATCAGAAGAACTGGAATTTTTGTACATCATTGGATTTGAAGACCCAGATCCTGTTCTCATATCTCTGCAAGTGAGAGTATCGAAATTGTGCGCTTACTACCTAAATATAAGGATTACTCATCTTCAAATGAGACAATTTGGTGGTCAACATTATTGTATATTCATTGTAGTTGAATCGATTTGCTCACTTTACTTCGTGCCTTAATCAGAGTGCAGCTTCATGATTCTGGTTTTTTTGTGCCTTTTAGGTGAAAGAGTTGGAATCTACTCATGCCAGTGAAGCTAAGCTTACAGAGGAAGCAGAACAGACTTTGAGAATTGCAGTTCAAGAACACGAAAGGCTATTGGAAGAAAAATTAAAGGCAACCGGAGAGCTTCAAAAGGCATTGAGAAATTTATCTGTGGTTGATAGTCGGCTGCAAGAGGCTAACCGTCGGTGTGATGAAGCGACTGGTGAGTTCGAACTTATTCAAGCATCCATGGGTAGTTTACACCAAGAAAAGCTGAAGATTCATAAGCAGAAAATGGAGAGTGTTCATTGGCTTGAGAGATGGAGAAGCCACAGGCAAGCTGATGGAGTGAATAAAAATGCAGTAAGCGGTCTTGATAATATCTCTGAACTTGTAGAGTTTTCGCTGTTGGACATGCAGACAGCAACCTGCAATTTATCAGACCGCTTCAAGCTTGGTGAAGGAGAATACGGTTGTGTCTACAAGGGTGAACTGCTTGATAAGACAGTCGCTATAAAGATGTTTGATGCTCGTAACATGCAAGGGCCATCTGAGTTCCAAAAAGAGGGTTTTTTTGCTCAGTTACTCCTTAATGGACAATTTTTCGTATGAGACAGTTTGATCTATTTGAAATTGATTTTCTTAGCTCATCGATTTCTGTTAAAGTCTGAAAAAATAATAAGAATTACTTCTTAACCTTTCTGTACAGACTGCAGGTTCAAGTCCTCGGTAAGCTGAGACATCCTCATCTGGTACCTTTAATTGGGGCATGCCCAGAGGCCTGGTCCCTTGTATATGATTACTTGCCAAATGGAAATCTACAGAGCCATCTTTTCCAGAGAAGCAAATCTTCTCTTCTTACTTGGATGGATCGGGCTAGAATCATCTCTGAGATCTCAAGCGCCATACTTTTCTTGCACTCTTCTCATCCCGAGAAGATAGTCCATGGTGGTTTAAAGCCAGAGAATATACTCCTCCAATCTGACCTGCGTTGCAGACTCAGCGATTATGGAATATTTAGGCTGGTTACAAAGGAGATCCTCCGTTGTCCCAGTTTCCGTCGCTATTATGAGCCAAAGGGTGCTTTCCCGTATACAGACCCAGAGTTTCATAGGACAGGCATCTTGACACCCAATTCTGATGTATATTCCCTGGGAGTGGTAATACTTCAGCTATTGACCGGAAAGCCTCCTGAAGGATTGGCTGCAGATATCCGCAGGGCTGTATTATTTGGGAACTTGGCTTCTGTTATAGATCATTCTGCTGGTGACTGGCCCACTTCTGTAGTAGGAAAACTGGTTCGCCTGGGCTTGAGGTTCTGTGAGCCTAATAGCAGGGATCAGCCAGAGCTTACTCCTGCAGTTGTTTGGGAGCTGCAACAACTTCACACATCAGAAGAGAGGCCAATCCCGTCTTACTTTTTGTGTCCTATCCTCCAGGTCTGTGTCTAATCTTGATCAATACCTTGCTGGTCTGCAATAAGTTTTAGATCCACAGTCCCTTCAACTTCTGGTGACCGGAATATCTGAAATTTTTGGATCTTTATTTCCTTGGTGTTGATAGATTTGATCTTCAAGCGATTAATCTAACTGGTTTTTCAGATTGCCACATAACAAAAACATTTTGTCCTTTGGATTTTGTGTTGCTATCATTATCTAGATATCACCATGCTTGGCTATTGTTGACACATCTTGTTTGACCTTGCAGGAGATTATGCACCATCCTGTAATAGCAGCAGATGGATTCACGTATGAGGCGGAAGCCTTGCGAGGATGGTTGGTCAATGGGCGGGGAACTTCTCCGATGACCAATTTGAGATTGAACCATTTGCTACTCACACCTAACCACATCTTGAGGCTGACTATTCAAGAGTGGCTTTGTAGATAAACACAAAATGCCAGTCATGTATCATGTATGTATATATCGGTTTTCCCCATCTTATATAGCAGCTTAAATAGTCGGGCATCGTTTCTCTACTGTATATTCTACCAGAAGAGGATGCTCCTAAGGTGCTGGTGGCGCCTGAGATGACTGCATATATGTGAAAATGAATGCATATATTGGGTGTCAGTGCATAGTGTTGTAAACTAGAGGACGTAATTGTTGTAAGCATTTTTTTATAACATAACAATATTTATATCATTTTGTCACAACTGAGTGTAAGGATGGATCTCCCCCTTGTTTACCCTAAACCAAGGTGAACTTCCACATACGACGACCACTAACAACCTCGATGGTTGTAGCTCGTGGATGACTAAATTCAAGCAACAGAGCTAAGTAGGCTGTTTAAAGTACAAACAGTTTAAAAGTGCCACATATGCACCAAACATATTTGAGGGGTAACAGTCAAATGAGAGGAATTAAAAATAAACAGAAATCGCGAATAGCAGCAGGTTCACTCACGTAGCAGGAGAAATCAGAAGAACAATCTCAATTCCCAAAGAAATCATGAAGGGTACATAATAGTCCACAATTCACCATCAAGAAACAACTGAAGGATCCGAATTGAGATAGGAGTTTAGTACAGGGCATACAATACCGTGGTTCATAGCATAGTACACAGCAGAATTCATAGAATTTCTTGACGGTTCAATATGAAATGCACAATATTTCAACTATTCGCAAAGCTTCAAGCCAAATCAGCACCAAAGGACCATCTTCAGGACAAAATTCTCAGCAACAGAGCATTAGCTCAACCAAAGCTTCATTCCTTCACCACTGACCACCCTGCAAACACAATACTAGGGATCAATATGACTATAATGAGTGGTAAAATAATTCAGACCCCAGATGATAACATCATTGCATCAAAGCTTTCATTTATGAACATACAACACGATCCCTTCTACAAAAGGAGAAAATTTCATTGATTGCATACACATGAAAATGCAACTCCAAGATTGCACACAGGAACAGACTAGGTCAAGACGATTAAGAGGGTGACAACGAAGAACAACTTCTTTTCGCATCAAGACAGTGGAGGACCGGTTCTGAGGACAATATTAACAAGATTCTCTACAGCATACAAAGTTTGCTGATGACCTGTGTGCTGCTATTTCTTAATCTTTTCTGCTTTTGAGGTTTAGCTGGTCCCAAAGTGCCATGGACCCTCTTCCAGGACTTCATCTCCTTCCATGCTCATTTTAGAAAGATAATCCATTCTCACATAGTTGTCAGCCTTTCCTTTATTTAAGCAACCAATTTCCCCTCTTGGTACAGCAGCAACATGGAAATATTAATCGTGCTTGTCAGCATATTCTTGACTAAGAATTCCTTTCCATGAGAAGCATCATGAAACATGAGTACAAGGAGAATACTTGGCCAACATTAGACTCTCATCCAATGCAAGGTAGACATGCCTTTGGCTATTTGCGCACACGATTTGGTCACAGGAATAAACACATATGTTCAAACACCTTGGTAACATTGAGAAGTTTTCACAGAGTTGGCCCCAAAAAAGAAAAAGAAATAGAAAACCACAAATCACCATGACAACCTCAGTTGATCATCCTAAAGTTCCATATTTATCAGGCAATCTCAAGCCATAGTCTATTCATTATCCATGTTTCATGAGGATAGTTAAAGAGCATGAAATAGAGGTAAGGAACTAAATTATAGAAAAAAAAAACTTAAGCGACCATGCCACAAGGTAAATCATATAGAAAAGATATCCTAGAAGAAATCATAATTTTTTCGACATACTTATCCTCGCATTCTTAAGTAGGATAAGAGTTCGGTACCTTGAAAAAATCACTCAGCATAGCCATCAGCATATTTGGGGCTCTTCTTTTCTGCAAGATCCGACTCTCTGCTATGGTGAGGGCTCCTGGATTGATAGCCATCAGACTCCATTGATGAGGTCCTCCTGCTCTTGCTCTTATGTCCCTTAGAAGAACCCTTAGTCATCTGAGTACCTGTGGCTTCTCCTCTTCTCTTTCCTATCCCTTCTCCTCCTATGCTTATGCTCCTCATCCTCATCAGAAGATGAATCATCTGAGCATCGATGGCTTCTCCTTTTCTCTTTTCTATCCCTTCTCCGTCTGTGCCTACGCTCCTCATCCTCATCAGAAGATGAAGCATCTGAGTATCTGTGGCTTCTCCTCTTCTCCTTCCTATCCCTTCTCCGCATGTGCCTATGCTCCTCATCCTCATCAGAAGAATCATCATCTGTGTAGCGGTGGGTTCTCCTCTTCTCTCTCGTATCCCTTCTCCTTCTACGCTTACGCTCCTCATCCTCATCAGAAGATTCATCCCTCTTCCGCCTCTTCCTCCCACTGTCAACTTCATCCCTCTTCCCACTTCTTTTCTTCGACCTTCTCCTCTCCTCCTTGTCCTCATCCGAAGAATCATTTTTCCTCGAAGACCTGGCTTTACCACTAACCCTCTTTCCCTGCCTCTCAGCAATAATCCTCTCGATCTTGGAATCCCTACTGGAATCCGAATCGTCGCTCTCCTCATCACTCTCCTCCTCGCTCTCTTCACCACCCAAGTTCCTACCCTTCCCAACACTAGCTTTCAACCTATCCAACCCAGCCAACACATTAGCCTGTATCTCATCAGCATCCTTCTCCTTGTTATCATCCTTCACACTAAGAAAATTCCTGCACTGGAAACTAAGGTGACCGACACGGCCACACTTCTTGCACGCCCCGCGAACCTCATCCGGATTATTAGAGTTCGTGATCTTAGCGAGAGCCAAGAGTCCCTGGAAGCTAGCATAGGCGTTTTCCCCCTCCGGCTCTATGCTGCTGGCGTTGACCTGAGAAGATGATCCCTTGTCTTCCTTATTGGGTGCATAGGGATCGTACTTGATCGTCATCTGCCAAATCCCATGAGTTTGAAGCGCCGCGCTGCTGTGAACCCGATTGTTCGCGGGCATGCGAACCCTACCCGCTGTCGCCGGCATCTCGAATCGATGTTAAAAGCCCCTGTAAATATGATTCGAACACGAAATCGATCAGAATTCGACTCAAAACTAGGGGAAGCGAGAAATTGATTCCGATTTGAAATCGGAGAGCTAGGGTTTCGAGGATTTGCAGCCCCTGGAAATCTGATTTGAACAAGAAATCGATCCGAATTCGACGCCAGAGAATGGAAATGCGAGAAATTGATTCCGATTAGAAATTGGAGAGCTAGGGTTTCGAGGATTTGAAGCGGAATCGAAGATTTGGGGATTTGTGATTGGGAATTTTGGGAAAAATTAGGGTTAGGGTTTGAGAGATGGAGACTGAAAGGCGGAGAAATTGGGGGAAAATCGTACCTGTGAATTGTGCTGCGTTACTGATGTGCAACTTGTTGACCGCGTAACTGATGAATGGTTTATGATATGACCACACTAAACAAAAGATAAAGACCTTAAAATTTTGAGGAAAATGTTGGTACATGTAAAAACCAACATTATCGCAGGAGCAATTTTCATTTTAAAAAAAAATCACTGTAAAATTCGTGGTTATTGTTGTAACATCTTCAATTACTTTTCTTAAAATTTTGTTGACAATATAATCTTTTTCATCACAATATCATATCTTCTGGGAATTTTAGAGCAAACAAAATTTAGCCGAGCCATCCAATAATACATTTTTTTTTTTTTTTTGGTGATGTCTAAGACCTTAGGATGGATTTAGCAGGATGAGAAAAGTTTTTTTTTCCTGTTGATTTTATGTCTAAATTCTCACAAAAACTATCCAGCCCGAATCCAACATCATAAACCAATCGCCAATTTTCAGGCCTTCAGGTTTTGAAAGACGTATTCATATTTCTTGTATACGATAAACACATTACAACAGCTTTGTCAACTCTTGCAGAAGAATTGTTCGTACTCACAGTATTCTATTGTTTTTCAATCAGGTAACATATGAGATTTTTCAGAAACATATCTATTAGCGAGGATGACATGTAAAAGTAAATCTCGCAGGCACAAAGTTACACCATGAGGACAGTGCAGTTATCGACCAATAATAGCTGCTACAAGCTATGGAGTCGGACGACAAATTGATCATTGAGGGAAAAGAATCTATGGCTACAGGAAACTAATCACAAACAATACAAGCTTGGAATTGTTGGTTAAAATATGGACTGTACACCTTCAAATCAAGCGAACCTGTAAGCATGCTTAGCAGAGTCGAGGGTATTGGACAGAAGCATGGATATCGTTACCGGGCCCAATCCCCCAGGGACAGGCGTAATGAACGATGCAACCCTGACTGCTTCTTCATAGCATACATCGCCAGCTAGTCGAAACCCATTTTTTCCCTCGGGATCCTGAAAGTTAAGTGATCATAATTGAAAAAAGATAAGATCTCTCAGCAAGCATGAAGTGATGACTCGGATGAACAATTCATGGCCGTTCCACACCATATCCAGTGCAAATGAGATTGGCTCTATTGCCGCTGACATAGATAGATTACCCCCTCAAATCAATTCGTGTCGATAAAGGATGTGAAAGACTAAAAGTATATATCTTACCTTTACTGCATTTGTTCCTGTATCAATCACAACTGCACCTGGTTTCAACCAACTGCCTCTTACAATTTCGGGTACGCCTATATCTGTGATAACAATATCAGCTTCACAAGTTAACTCTTGTGGATTTTTTGTGAATGAATGTACAACACTGACAGTCGCATGATGCCTCTGCCCACAAAAATGGCTCTAATTATAATGATGATACTGAAACATTCATATTCGTCTACATAACTGAATAGCACTAGCGGCGACATACACATACCTGCAGTAACATTGATATTGGCAGACCAACTATCTTGCTTCTACCAATCACAACAGCGTTCTTTGCGGTTAATTTTACACAAGAACTCAGTAAGACCTCCATACAAGCCTTGGCCGCACAAGGTATGAACATGGGTTGTCTCCCCTTCATTGCAAGATTGCCCATATTAAGGGGGTGGAAACCGTCCACATCTTTTTCTGGACTGACAAAACTCAAAATCCTCTCCTCATCTAAGTGCTGCACCAATAACAGAATAAAAAAAAAAATCAATCACGAGAGAGGTTCTAACAATACTGACTAAATTTACCATAATATCAACACTTCTGAGGCAGATTTGGGCGGTGGAGGAATTTTGAGCACACTTTCCTTTACAAACTCACAATTCAGTAACTTCTCTTCGGAGATGGAAGCAGCATTGCGTAAGAGAGCAAGGCATTCAAGATTTCTCCTAACTTAATTTCTAGCTATTTCTTTTGCCACAAACATTATGGATATCTAATGGAGCAAAAAGATAAAAAAAACAAACAAACACAATATGAGATCTTTAAATCATCTGTGCACAAACAACTTTACAATCTTCATTTCGCTGCAGATATAGTACCAGCAATGGTGGTAATACTAGAAAGTTTACGAGAAATAAACCATCAATAGAGAAGAAGAAACTTACATTTGGAAGCGGAAGTTGGACAATGATCCCATGAATTGACGGATCCTTATTCAACTCTGATACAACCCCAACGATTTCATCCTCTGAACAGTCCTCGGGAAGCTCTTTCGTGAATGAAGCAATACCAACATTGTTGCAAGCTTTCATCTTGATGCGGACAAAAGAGTGAGAATCGCTCCTCTTACCCACCAACACAACAGCCAACCCAGGATTCTTCCCAATGACGCTCTTCATCCTCTCAATTTCACTAGCAACTTGTGATCTGATACCGGCAGCAACCGCCTTCCCATCAATTATTGTAGCACTTGGAGCATCTGCTTCAAATGAAGTAATCAATCCGGGCAGAGTTTTGAATAAACTACCACTAATATATACTCAGACATGATCTTATGATGAAGGGTGCGGAACTCAGTTAATTTTGGATTCAATATCACTAATTAAGTCTCTAGGTGAATAATGCGTAGGCTTAGAATTCAACACTTTTGAGTATGACGGCATATAAGGGATGTTATCTTTCAATGACAAGATATCAACAAATAAAGCATCAATCGCGATAACCATGTAAGACCCAATGCCAACCAACCATACACGACAACAACAAAATAACACATAGCTTCCTATAAATTTCCAAAGCTTCAAATGCATAATCAAGCTCACAATGCCCTTCCTTAATAAATAGTACAATCACAATCACACGAAGAAGCCTAGTTTATCCCGTCACCCACAGGATTTGGGAAGGACGAAATATACACCGTCTTCCCTTAGTCTTCCCCAACAGAGAAACTGTTTCCTAAAACAGTTTCAAGATAGACTACAGTCATATGAAACCACAATCATTTACGGCCAACAAAATCCCCAAACATTTACGCCATAAACACAACATTCAATTCCACATGCACATGATAATCATCATAATCCAAATCGATAACACAATGATCGAGGCGATTGAGCACACATTTAGGGATCGATGCAACTGGGCCGGAAACGGAGCCACGGGCCCACACATCTGGACGATTCTGGCCCAGATACCTTCCACTCTCGATCGGCGCCGCTGCACTCGTCGCCGAGGGTTGCGATGACGAGTATGGAGATGACGACGACGTCGTTTTCCGAATCGTGGCCCATAATGCTCGGCTTCGGCTGCCTCTCATGATCTCGATGAGGATGCGTCACATTTTCTCCACTGTTTCGTTATAAATGAACTAAAATATCGTCTCGTTAACGGAAAATGGATCCAGTTAGCAAGAAATTATCATGGGTGACATCCTTAAAGTGAGTGATATCATTAGTGACTGAAAACATATTATTATGAGTTGTTTTCTACTTAAGATTAAACTTTTTTTTTCCAATTGTTATCGAACATAAATATATCTCATTTTTTTGGGATTTTATTTATGATAAAATTGTGAGTTTGCACAGAACCTGATGTGACAAATAATTAATAATTTTAGATTATGTAATGAAGAGAAGTAGGAGTTCAATATGGTCGTATAAGATTTGCATTACTATGAAAAGTACACGGCACACTCACAGAACTATAACAATTTAACAAACCTCGAACCCCACCCCTTGTTTACCATATAGTAGTATTTTCCACATACAACCAGTGCGTTAGCGCCCTAGTGGCAGGTACAACGTTAATTATGGTAGCAGTGTGTCCCTTTTAAGTCGTTGGATCTAAACTCCCATTACTGCATTTGCTCCTTATAAATCTATTATGACAAACCACGAACCCTGATTTTTACATTGGCTCGTGGAAACAGGATGCATAACCCATTCTTCTGCATTGATCCATCCGAATCGACCATTTAGGTCTAACGCGGTAATCACTTTTATAGTAGATGGAGGTGATCAAAACAATTGATGATCATATACATACCAATTCATGCTTGATAAATCTTTCGAATATAATAGAATTATATTTAAGAATTATTTGGTTAAACTGATACAAACTGCTTTTAGATGTTATAAGTGATATTTATAAGTTTTATCTGATTTTAATATTAATATTAAATAGTTTAGGGGCGATTTGTATCATTATTAAAATTATGAAAATAAAAAACAGTAATAGAAATAAAAAATCAGTAATAAAAACCAAAATCACTTTACAAAATATATAGAGTTTTTGTAAAAAAAAAATTGAATATTATATTCAAATGAATCATAAATCAAAAATAGAAAATCATTATTTTGGATTTCTGTTTTTCAGCTTCTGTTTCATCAATTGGAGAATCGGAAAACATAAAATATGATATAAAATCAGAAACAAAAATCTCTTTTTTATTATCTAATGAAACGAAATAGAAAATAAAAATCAATAACGATATCAAACAGACCTAGTATTAAGGAATGGAAAAAAAAGAAAACAACAACATAATACTATTTAATTAGGTAAAAAATAGTTTCAAATGATTTATGAATAAAAAACATGCTCTTTAAAATTATGGTTCAGAAATTACCCCCTCCTTAACACATAAATTATGATGTCATATATTTCAAAATATTTTATTCTTATTGTTAATGACATATGAAAATTCTTAAATTGAATCAAGTAAAATTCATTATCTAATTTATAATTAATATTTCATCATAATTTTCAAAAACGATATTTGATCATATTGAATTAGACTTTAAAATTTATACCATCAATTTTTATGTAAAACGGAGGAGTTAACAAATACACCCTATAATTAGAAAATGATTTAAAATTAATTTTGATAAAACTTTATCTCAATAAAAAAATTAAGGAAGTTTGTTCTTGGGCATGTAGCCATTTTATGTAACATCGGAGTATTCGAGGGCAACACCGCCCGTCGGCGCCATCGTTTCTCTGGGTGCGCCGCAGCCATCTTTCGCCGTATTCATCCATCTCCGGGTAAACCGAATCCCACAAACGGCGTCGCCGAATCCTACAATCTCAGAATGGATCAGAACAGCAATGGCGATTCCAAATGCGAAACCCTAACGGAACCGGTGGCCGTGGAACCCATCCAAAGAGTTCATCTCTCCGATGATGCGGCGAAGGCGGCGAGCGATGCTGAAGTCCCCGATTGGTTGCCGGCGGGTTGGCGTGTCGATACTCGGGTCAGAGCTGCTGGTGCATCTGCTGGCACCAAGGATAAGGTAGTCTGGATTCGATGGTAGGGTTTCATTGGTGATTGATTATCGGTTGTTGATGCGGTTGAGGGCTTGGGTTAGGGTTTAGGATTTTGATTGAGTTGTTGTGTGGCTGTTTGCTTGCGAGTTGCATTTTGGGACTTGACTTTCAACTTATGCATGCAAGTATTTTGATTGTTGTATGCAAAAAAGTGTTGTATGCTTGGAAAAGAGGACAATGCGAATGATGGATAGGATCTGATATTGCAATTATTTTAGGGTGTATCTACTTGATTGATGTATGCATCATTGCATTTCGGGCCTGGAGAGTGATTTAATGGAAGATAGAGCGATCCAAATAGAGCTGTTTAAAATGTGTGATTTTATCCATGTCGTCAATATGTGTGACAGAATCTGGTGCTATGATAAAAAAAAAAAGATTTTAGGATTCAATCGCAAAGTGTTATGGTATTTATAGTTGTTAGAGGCGTGTATAATCGGGAAATTAGAGATGGGTTGGCAAATGTTTGAAGAGAGCAGTTAGTCAGTGGAGAAATTGTAGGTCAAAAGGTTGAGCCTTTTTTTTCTTTTTCTTTTCTTGCCCCTTTCTTTTAAACTTGCTTTAATAGTCAATGTTTGGTTCTGGAGTGTAACTTGTTTGGTGAAATTACTGAGCAATGAGCTCAACTTATTGGGTCCTTTACATGTCTTTCCTTCGTAGTTTCGTATCTATTCTATCGATATGAGATGGCCCTGTGCAGCAGGGCTCAAGGCTTCCTTGTCTCTCCAAATTGCTGGAATGAGAGACCAGGACCTTGTGAAGATTTACAGGTGATTACCTCCTCTAGTCAAGTATTTGTAATTCCACACTGCAAGCGTCAATTAATCT
Organism: Drosera capensis; assembly: GCA_001925005.1. Classification (NCBI taxonomy): domain Eukaryota; kingdom Viridiplantae; phylum Streptophyta; class Magnoliopsida; order Caryophyllales; family Droseraceae; genus Drosera; species Drosera capensis. The sequence goes on along the minus strand of LIEC01009683.1, from coordinate 14,129 downwards.
ATTTCAGGTAACTGAGGGAGGATAAATGTTCATGACCACAAAATCAGAATCATTTCAATTGTTTTCTAAGAACAGGAACTTTAATTAATCTCTAGCTGCTTGTTCCTTGGCGAAATAATCCTACGGTGAAAGCGTCTACTGGTTGTGTTCAAGTTACTGTAAATGGCTAGACCAAAGACATACAGATCTTTTCTCCTGATATGCTCCCACAAGTGTAATCATGGACGAGCTTGGATTTTGTTTCATATAATTGTCTTATTGATGGGAACATTCTGCTTATAGCTATGTGAAGTTCATCAATGAATTTTTCCTCTCTTTTTTTTTTTCTGCAAGCCTAGTTTTTTGTTGTTCTGTATGAAGGAGTCGTGGTCTCTGCTAAATGGGCATGTATCTCGGAAATGAATGGCGTAACGTCTAAATGTTGCCGTATTATATTCATTTGGAGACGGGGCATCGTTTCCGGTCAAAAGCGGAGGTGATGTCTTTCCTGGAGACTGGAGTCACTGGACAGAAGAAGAGAACGATGAATGGTGCTGGTGAAAGTCCGGTTAGTTAACATATATATATGGTGGTTTTATGGTTAACTTGCCATTTTACATATCTGTACTGATGCATAGCTGCAACTGTTTTAACAGCTCAAAAACGGGTCTCATAGCAAAAGAAGCAGGAAGGCTGCTCCTAAGATAAGTGCCGCCGTGAAGAACTTCAACTTTGATGATGTTCCAGCAAAAGTGAAGTGGGAGTTGACAGACATACATGAAGGCACCTGGAGACCTTTGCTTGATGTCGGAGTAAGTGTGCCCGAGAGTACCAGACAACAATGGGCCGAGACTTTTACTTACCTCACCATGAATCAAGATGTGCAAGCGATATGAGGTAGACCGGACGACATCTGGTAGTTTCAGTCCGTGGCTAGCTTTATGCTGACAGCAGTCGCATTGGATGATTCTTTTGGATGAATTTGTGGTTAAGTTATGAGAAATCCATTGGAGAACTAGCTCGCTCTGTGAGTTTTCATGTATTTCTGGTCAATCTTGTGGTTTTTCACCACATCACAGACTGTCTCTTCTTTTGGATTATTGGGCAGCTATTTTGAATAGGACTGTAGATCTTGAAGAGGGATGAAACAGTTCTCAACTCAAAAGTTTGTCCGGCATTTGATGATCTGATTAGTTGGTCTGTATGGCTTTTTCTCGTATCACTGTGTAATATATACTACGGGGTTTCATGTGTTATGACGACATTAGTACACCTGTTCTCTTCAAACGACTTTGTTTGTTTGAAGTTTTATCACAAGCTTCAATTTCATTCCTTGACCTTAATATTTGATTGAACAACGCATATGATCAATGTGAATGGGTCTGTTTTCTAAAATTGAACTTTGATTAGCTTTTTCCAATGGTTCATGAACATGCCTTACGGGTTATGGAGATTTAACTTGTATAGAATTGCATGTCCCTAAGCATTCTTGTGTCGAGGCCATAGATGTTTGCAATTGAACATCTTGTTACTCACTCGACATCAACGGTTGAAGCCTACAGGAATGGCAATCGAGTATAACAAAAACAATATCTCAGGATTGCAGTATCAGCTGTACACTACACAGAGGAACACCTGGTTACATGATTAAGTTCTCAAACCCAGGATGTGCTTTGCAAGTTACAACCTTCTATGCATGGTTCAATATCAACGATACAGGAGATCAGCATCACGGTAGAGAACAGAACTTCTATCAGGAGCTAGATATTCAACTCTGGAGTAATCATAATATTCCTGTGCTGGACCTGCAGTGTAGTACACAGGCTGCCTGTAGGAATAATAGCAATCATGAGGATCGGGCACATCAGTAAGCCTCCTTGCTTCTACACTTCGAAGAGCCAAAGGAGGGCCATAATCACGTCTCTCATAGGCCACATCTCGCAGGTATACCTCAGGTCGAGAGCTTGTACCATACGGATATGCGAGCCTAATTGAAGCGGTTTGAGCTAGAGGCAAAGCAGCAGGAGCAGCAACAATGGGGATGAAGGCCTCCCTTCTTTCATAGGCAAGTGGGTTCTGAACATGTACATTATGCCTTAATTGAGTCACTGTCTGTTGCTGATAACTATTATCCCTGGCCTGCCTCTTATTGCCATTATCACGGCCCGAATTATCATGCCTTGGTCCTTCTTGAGTCCGTTTTCTACCCCTGATCTCATGCCTTGTCTTAGATGAAGAAGGAGCTTCACTGTTCCTTTCACTCGGTTTCTCCGGCTCCAAAGCCTTGCCTTTTCCCATGTTCTTTCTGCCTGCTCGAAAAAGCTTGCACAGGTTCTTCACCTGTCGAAGGTAAAATATGCGGAGGCCCATTTTATACAGTAAATGCAAGTGCATCTTAGAAGAAACATAGCAGTCGATGGTAAAACTCAAACCTGCTCAGAGCTCAACTCACAATTGAACTTGTTCTTTGCATAGTAGTTGTCTTTGATAGCCACTTTGAACTTCGCCTCTGGTAAAGGTAAACAATCTTCCAACAGAGTGAACCGAACCTGTCAGACAAATCCACATTCCAAAATCAACGAACCAGAACAAAATAACTGAACTTGTTTTGCACATGAGATGAGCATCAACTTTTTCAATCTTCAGTTCTTCACACCAGCATGAATCTCTAGGCTATATAGATGCTATCCAGATGTGTGAAAACAAACCTGTGCTGGGAAACCAGAGTTGAAAGCACTGGGTTCGATATTATAACCTCCAGGTCCAGCAGCTTTATAAATTCCATACAGAACCCTCAGGTCGAAATCAAACAAAAAGAGTACAGACCCTTCGGATATCTTGGAGACCACATCTCTCTTGCTTGCAGGTAGCCCCATAACTCTGTAGTCGTAGCAGTCTTTCTTTGTCTTTGAGTTGCACATAAATATCATTCCCGTTCTATTAACTTTCACTTTAGACTTATCACGTCTTCCAGCTTTATCCTTGTCTTCAACAGAGCTCTCAATCCCTTCCGTTTTTTCCGTATCTGCACTGCTCCTTTTCCTGGACCTTGTCCGCCCATTATTGGATTTAGCTTTGCCATTCTCTTCGGCATCCACAGGTTGCTCCAAAGTCACATTGGCTTCAGCATTAGGCTTAGTTGTAATAGATCCAGTCTTTTCCATGTCTTTATCTGAAGCCTCATCCCCTTCCACTTTTTCTATCTCTAGATTGCTCTTTTTAATTAATCTTCTCCGCTTGTTACCGGAATCAACTTGTGTATTCTCGTTCAACACCTCAGTCTGTCCTGCAGTTACAGTGTCTTCTGATCCAGACTTATTTGTAACAGATGTTTCCGTGACGTCCTTTTTGGTATTTGTACCATTATGCGGCTCCAATCGTTTGCTTGCTTCATTTGCAATATTTTCCCCAGCCTTTTCTTCTTGGTTCACATCAGAAGTTGCGCTATTATCTTTTAATATGTCTCCATGCTTACTCTCATTCACAGATTGTGCTTCTACCACATCTCTGGCAACCAGCTTTTGTTTCTTCACCACAACTTTCTTCTTTGTAATCTTCTTGATTTTCTTCACATTCTTTTCAGCCACAATATTATTCACCTGCTCCTCAGCAGCTACAGCTGCTTCTCCTTCTATAGTCATAGAATCTAGCGTCACATTTTCTTCTTTCGAGTCAGATCCCGAAGTCAACACTGACTCCCTGATATCTGTCTCACATACAAGTGGAGTTTCTCCATGCTTCATCTCTTCCACAATTCTAGTGGCGACTGCAACTTTATCTTCACTTGGTACAGTATCTTTATCAACTTCAATACCATTATCAGCAATACTATTTAGTGCATCTCCACTTCCCAACTCTCCTTTGCCATCCTTCTTTACTTCCGGAGATCCATCATCATGTTGCTCATGCACATCAGTAGGTGTATCTAGGATCACATATTCTTCTGAACTATTCTCCCCTTCTTCATGTTGAGCAGCATCACTTGGGCCTTCAGCAGATATCTTATCTGCTTTTTCTTCATTTGCCACTTCCAGCTCGTTGCTTGAGTTGTCGAGCCCCTCTTTATTTTCAGAAACAGCAACAGAGTCTTCAACACTCACCTCTGTTGTCACTGGCTTGGGGATCACAGCTACACGGTCTTGAACTTCTTGAGATTCCATAAGACTTGATTAATGTAGGTGGAGGATGCAGGAAATAAATGACGGCAGGGGAACGCAAGTTGGGTGTCTGGTTTGAATGTGGCAGCCCTTACCCTGTCTTATGCACTGAGCATAATCTCCTAAAACACAAACAAAAACGAACTAAGTTTAAAAGTACAACATTGACTCAATCCTTGCAAATGATAACCATAACAATACCCCACAACATTTTGCTCCCATGGAATACAAGAGTTCCTCATAGAGAGTTGAATCTACGGGGTTACTATGAGGGACCATTAACAAAGGCATTTAACCCAGGCCTTGTAATAATTTCTACGCATCGAACTAATGTTAACTGAAAGAAATGAAGACGATAAAGAAATTCAATATAAGTAACAGTTGTTTCCCTGCTAAGAAAATACGAACAAGAAAAAGGGATGCCCACATTATGAATCCTTAATTGAGACATTCCGCTAATCAAATACTCATTCTGATAAGGTAAATGATATTTTTGGTAAGTTGCATAGGGGGAACCAATGGAGTGCATATTTTTTCCAAAAAACAAAGGTGAATACAACAAAATAAAAAATAAAAAATAAAAAATAAAAAATAAAAAATAAAAAATAAAACCAAATTCCAGTCCCATTTAACAAGCAACAGGGACAACTAGAGACAGCACTCACTAATATTCCTTGTGCGATTTTACAGTAAGCATCCCATGAGTGTCAAAGTATGGAATACATGACCTATGTTGTTTTAGAATGTATTAATGTCTCCAACACGAAATTGACTTTGATGGATAGAGTAAAGAGAAAAAGAAAAATCATATAATAGTAACTTGATTTGCGTAGCGAGCATTGCTTGTAGCTTAATTGGTATTAGTATAAATCTCATTCCATTCACGAGGAAGGGGCAAGCATGACAAGAAAATGGTAAACCAGAATCATCCTAAAACTGATAGAACAGAAAACGGAAAATGCAAGTCGCAATTCACGAAAAAGAATGTAGGCGGTAACGAAATGATTCCGAAGGTAGATTAATTACTCTTAAACACCACTTGGCCTTGTTGGTCTGATAAATGAGCCCAACTGAGACAATTCCCAATCATTTTAGAACTCCGATTAAACCTCTTAATCTAATCTCAACATTCGATCATTCTATCACACTGCAACCCGCCTTGATATCGCGCCAGAAGCATGCTACATTTCTATCCTCCAATATCTTGCTTATCTCAAACACCAGAATGAATCCACAAAACAGCAACAAAACCATTAACTCCCGAAAACAACATAAAACCCTAACATCAATTCCAAAATCACCAATCCACAAATCGAATCAACACAAGAACAACACAAACAATCAACCTCCTCAATAAACCCTGAACAGCCTATCTCCATTTTCATCAATTCAGTGGCGAAGCATCGATGGATAAGAAAATGAGAGATATGGACAAAATCGAGTTCATGAGAATACCTGAATCAGTGAATCGAGATGATCGATCAAGAAACGAAAGAGCAGAGAATCATGGTCGCGGCGGCGAACATCGATGGGATAGGACGACGGCGAGGGGCTTCGATTGTGCGACGATCGATTCGGAGGCGGGCTGCGATTAAAACAGTCACAGTTATGTAAGTTTAGGGTTAGGTGAAGATGCTATCGATATTAAAATTTCTTATGCAATCTGTCCGATCACATTCACATGATTTTTTTGTTTATGATCAAACTATAGTAACGAAATATTCATCTATGTAAATTCTCATCGTTTTATATAAATTATAACGTTTATATATATGATATAAAAAATTATTTATATTACGAATCGTTTACGGGACGATCAAACGTTTTTTTAATTCAAAATTATCACGAAATATTAAATTGTGTTCTTCAATCTTGGGATATTGACGTAATTTTATTATCTCCAAGATGAATAAAAAAAACTCTCCTCATGAATGGTATAATTATTATTGAATATTACTCACTCCGTTTTAATAAAATTACAACGGATTGACCCGACACATATATTTATGTGTGTTGAATTTTTATGAGGAATATTCAATTTGTCTTTATGAGTGTGAGAGAGAAAGATGAGGAAAAAATGAGAGAAATTATAACGTTTGTACACACGATATAAAAAATTATTTATGTTACGAATCGTTTACGGAACGATCAAACGTCTTTTTATTCAAAATTATCGCGAAATATTAAATTATGTTCTTTAACCTTGTGACGTTAACGTAATTTTATTATCTTCAAAATGAATAACAAAACTCTCTTCATGAATAGTATAATTATTGTTGAATATTACTCACTCCGTTGCAATGAAATTACAACAGGTTGATCTGACACCCATATTTGTGTATGTGTTGAATTTTTGAGGGATACTTAATTTGTCCTTGTGATATGAGTATGAGAGAGAAAGGTGAGAAAAAAATGAAAGAGAAATAATGATGAATGAGTTGATTTGATATAAAATAAGGATAATTTTATTATTTTTTATGAAAAAATTGATAAATAAAAAAATATTATAATTTGAATGAGACAGTCCCAAAAAAATGGTGCAATTTGAATGAAAATGATGGAGTATATTTTATGTCGGAGAAAGTGAATATATGTTTGGAATATCACATGAGAACTTATACTTTCTCCGTGTCAAATTAATTATAACGTTTGACTTTTTTTTATTATATTTTTTAGAAGTTCGTTTTTCATCATAATTATGTAACAAATCAGAATAAAATATATGACTTAAATTATATTTTTCGAAAAATAATGTTTTATCGCTTGAGTAGAATCAAAATTTCATTAACAAATGAAGATAATCAAAATATTATAATTATTTTAAAAGAAAGGGAGTATCTTTTTAAAGATTAATTAGATGCTGATGCTGATGTTTGAAACGAAATTCACCGGGCAGACTTGATAACCATCTAATGTTTCTGTAATGTGTCCAGTAAATCATAAACAACGCGTATTTGCAGGTTGAATTATAGTCCTTCGAATGCAGTTCTTTACTCAACCAAACAACCGAAGAATAATGCAGTACTGTTGTTGATGATGATGCATGGTTAGTTGACAAAACCATCCTTCTCGTTAAAGAAACGACTAATCATTGTCCATTTGTTTCGATCCAAAATATCCAGATTCAAGTTTTGAAAAGACAACAAACGAAGAATAATCAATAGAAACAACTGAAGTCGCATATATCCATCAAATCATTTGAAATGAAGGGGAGAAATTGATGAATACACGTGGAAAATTGTAGAAATACAATGCCAAGAGCCAGCATCAATTCCTCAAAAAAAAAAAATAAAAAAAAAATTGAACAATTCAAAGCAGTTTTTTTCACACAGAGAATTTTTCCACCATTTCTGCTAATACACCATTTCATTCTTCTTCATCTTGTTCTGTTTCCATGTCTCTTTCACTGCCCCTTTTAGGATCCATTTTTCCCCATATCACAAACTTTCATCTTCATCATTCCATTTCCATATTTGTATTCTTCTCTCAATAATTTCATCACCCTTTTCATCATGTCACCATTTCTTCATCTATGACTCAAGATTCAATTTTCCATCTTGGTTTTGTGTAGGCCAACTCTGATACGTGACTATATGTTAAGTATGATTTCTTCGTCACGTGTACGGCGTGAAACTATGGTTGGTTGCTTCGTACTTGTATGTATTTCGTCGCAGGTGTGAGAATTGATGACATATCGGAGGGTTCATCGAGCGAGAGGCAATCACCGAGGAGGACTGATGCAGAGATCCATCATGGCAATATGTAGATTCCAGTTCTGGTTTGTGATTTTTGCCATATTTGGTATGTGGTCCCTGTTGATATACCTTAACTATTCGTCGTTGATCAGTAGCGTGGCAGTGCTGGCGAAGTATTATGTGTATTCGGGCGATCAGCAGGAGAATATGCTCATAGAAACCAAGTTGGTTTCAGATCGGAATGATAGTTTTTCTAGGGAAGATGGTCGTGTTGTGAGTCGAGAATCCGTGGCAGAGGAAATAGTTGATCATGATGATAGGGATATTGACAGTACTGTTGTCTTTATAAGGAAAGAGGAGTCACATGCTCTGCTTTCTAGCGGAACAGGAACAGAAAATGAGGTTGTTGATGAGACTGAGAGTGCTCAGCCACCTCCGGTTATTAAGCGAAGAGGTAGGAGAAGAGGGAAAAGGCGGTCCAGGGGAAAGGGGGCTAAGAATGCTGGCGGGACTGATGCGAACTCGAACTTTGAAACCCCTCCTCCTCCTCCACCGCCGCCTCCTCCACCGCCTCCCCCACCGCCTCCACCACCACCAGCAAGAGAATGCAAGGTCCAGATGAGATCCGATCCGAAGTCATGTGCTGGCCGGTTCATTTATGTGCACACTCTTCCTAGAAGATACAATGCTGATTTGACCCGGGATTGCAAGTCCCTTGATCAATGGATGGATATGTGCCAATACACCAGGAACTTGGGTCTAGGCCTTCCTATTCCCAACTCTGATCATGTCTTCATGGAATCAGGATGGTTTGCGACGAATCAGTTCTTGCTAGAAGTCATATTCCACAATAGGATGAAACAGTATGATTGTTTAACCACTGATTCATCTCAAGCAGCAGCAATCTTTGTACCCTTTTATGCTGGTCTAGATGTTGCAAGACACCTGTGGAGCACGGATGCTAAAGTGAGGGATGACTCCTCCCTTGAGCTGGTGAAGTGGCTAAAGAGGAGGCCCGAGTGGAAGCATCATTTGGGAAGAGACCACTTCTTTGTTGCTGGAAGGATAACATGGGATTTTCGCCGATCAGAAGACAGGAAGGATCCTGACTGGGGAACCAGGTTCCTCTACTTTCCTGAGGCGAAGAACATGACTGCTTTGGTGATCGAATCCAGCCCTTGGAACAACAATGACTTCGGGATCCCATATCCGACCTATTTTCACCCCTACAGCGACGACGAAGTACTCTATTGGCAGAACAAGATGAGAAAGCACAGGAGAAGGCACCTCTTCTCATTTGCAGGCGCGCCTAGGCCTGATCGTCCTGACTCAATCAGGAACCAGATCATCACTCAATGCCAAAAGGCGAGAGGAAAATGCAACCTGCTTCACTGCAACAACTGGGGCAACAAGTGCCACAAACCGGCCGAGTTGATGAAGGTGTTCCAAAGCTCGACGTTCTGCCTACAGCCTCCCGGAGACTCCTACACCAGAAGATCTACCTTCGACTCTATCCTAGCTGGTTGCATTCCTGTGTTTTTCCATCCGGGGTCTGCCTACATTCAGTACCTATGGCATTTCCCTAGAGAATTCACAAAATACTCCGTCTTCATATCCATGTATGACATTAGAGACGGGAAGGTTAGCATCGAGAAGGTGCTAACCAGGATATCGGCACAACAAGTAGCTGCGATGAGAGAGGAGGTGATAAGTTTGATACCGAAGATTGTTTACGCAGATCCTAGGTGTAGATTAGAGACTATCGAGGATGCGTTCGATATATCAGTGAAGGGAGTATTGGAAAGAGTTCGGAAGATTAAGGAGGATATGAGAGCAGGGAGGAATGATAGTTTTGGTTATGATGAGAGGACTGCTTGGAAGTATGGATGGCTTGGGAAGTTGCAAGAACATGAATGGGATCCTTTCTTTTCTGGCACATTTGAGCATCACAATTAGTAGCACATTCACTCTTTGTGGGTTGTTTTTTCCCCTTAGTCTACAATATAGACAGGAAGCATACATGAGTTTCAATGTATCCATATCTTGGTGGATGCACCATAATTCATACATCGAGTTTGTCAATGTTTGTCGATATTATCTAGGTGGAAAGTCTATCATTCTCCTACAATGGACTCTCATTTTGATTTCGGCAACCTCTGATAACCATAATGACTTATGCTTAAACATGATTGTTAAACCCAATTTGTCAAGTCGACAAAGGATCTGTAAAATAATGTCAGCATGCATGTATGGAATGCTTGTACATTCTTAGGTATCCTGTCTACTATGATTTTAAGGGTAATGCCCGATATCAGTGATCGCATCGTAATATAGAAGCATATATATGCTCTATTGGTGCAAAGCGTGTCCGGGATGGTTGTCAAGCTGAAACCACCACAAACGTTATCCAAATGCTACATAACAGTTTGGCTGTTCAATTCTGCGCAATCCAGTACAAACTCGCCCCACATTTGTTTATATTTTCTATGAGCTGGGCGTGATTTGGTGATAACCATAAGACGTTAGCAGATAAAGTAATGAAACGATGCGATACTAAAGTAGTGTAACAATTTAACCAAGTCAAACGATGTATTCCCTCGATTTAGGCACACATGTTCGATTTGTAACAGGTTACATACCAATAAGAGTACCTTTTCAATCATTTTCCTGATTTTTTGATAGATAGATAGCTATCAGCTTTTTCTTCAGTAGGAACTGATCGATGGGGACCTGTTGGAGCTCTCTCCTGGAGATCGGCGTGATCGTTACAGGTATTCCTGGATCTCTATCTCGATCGGATTCCATTTTTCTAGATAGATTAATGAATCGACTCACTGCAGCGTGTCGAAAATCCAAACTTATAGTTAGCCCCCAATCAATTTCAGGGAAAGAAGGACACCACGTCGACGACGAGGGATCATGTGAGTTGATTCCAAGACACATTACCGATCTCCCTCGATCGTCTCATTTGCAATGTGATCATAGTGCGATATAATTTAGATATTCTGATCTGAAACATGCAACCAGGGATGTCAACCCGCATAGGTTGTTGGGAAGAGGAGTGATTGGAGCAGTATATACAGGGTATATCCATCAACATATGCTTCCGCCATCGCTACTGGCTTGTTTAAGCCCTCAAACTATAGGTTGCGGCACTGTTGCTGTCGCAGTGAAAAGGCTTGACAATGTCACGATTTTGTTACAATCTCTTCGCGAGGAGTGGAAGGTAATGAGAGATTAAATAGGCTGCGGAGCGGAGCTTCCTCATAATAGTAATGCTTGCTACATATGAAGTTTCCTGCATTTAATTAGTGCTTTGTACTCCAGGGCATGATCCTTGTTATTATGATCAATTTAGAGGACCGAGTGGATTCCATAGGACGTGTAAAACACCCACATGTTCTCAAGCTGATTGGATATTGTGGGGAGAATCAACTTGACCTGCTTTTGGTTTATGAAAAAATGGCGGGAGGAATCTAGCAAACTCAAAAAACTGAACGAGCGTAGCCAATTTCCTTGGAACGTCCGGCTGAAAGTCGCTCTTCAGGCCGCCAAGGGGCTAGCATACCTCCATAACGACGCACACATGATACATCGGGATTTCAAACCCTCTATCATCTTGCTTGATTGGGTAGTAATTTTGTCAAGAAATTAAGCATTATTCCTTGAACTTCGATCATTTTTCTTGTTCAACATCTGTTTTTCTTTGGACGTATCATAGAATGAATGCTGATGTGATTGGTGATGCGAGTGGTGATACGATAAAGATATCACACATAGAATGAATTTAATTAAAAAATAAAAATTGCTACAATAATATAATAATTTCGTCGAATTTTTCTACCTCGTTTATAATATTTACAATTAAATACAGATTTTAATATATATTTGCGATATTTTTTAAATAACATAAATTGAACTATCATTAGTGTTTGACTATAATTATATTCCCTTCATTCCATACTAAATGCAATATTTTTCTTTTTGGGTCATCTCAAAATATTTACTTTATTTTCATATTTCGAATCAAATTTATATTATATTACACACGCTATCTCATCACATCCCACTAACTTTTCTCGCATTCTCTTGCATATTTTCACATCAACTCCCACCATCAAAAAAAAAAAAAAAAATACAATAGACTAATAAAATTTAGCTCTCATATCAAATTGTGTACGATCAAACTGTTGTATATAATTCGGAATGAAGGGAGTATAAAAAATGATGCTGGATTATATTACGATTTAAGTCAAAAGTTTATATACTCCCTTCGTCCCATTCAGATTACAACAATTTGACTACTTTGTTCTTGTAAGTGTATGAGATAAAGGAATAAGGAAAAAAAGAAAGAAAAATGATGATTTTAAATTGATGTGATATAAAATAAGAATATTTTAATATTTTTGTGTAAAAAAAGTTGTTAAATATAAAAATATTGCAATTTGAATAGAACATAAAAAAAATATTGCAATTTCAATGGGACGAAGAAAGTTTATATAAAATATGGTTTACAAAATCTTCCAAATCGACTTATTAATCGGATTGATTTTTGACTCCATCGATTCCGACTCATATTGATTTTCTGAAAAATGGCTTGAATTGGTCCGAATCGACCTTAAATCAGATGATTTAGGCTTGAATCGGGTGATTTATATCAATTCGGGTTATCATGTTGCATTCCATAGTAAAAAAATAAAGATCTAAATCACTGAGATATCATGTTGTCTTTCTTGACTTTTCTAATAGTCGAGCTCTTCCCATGATCGTCGTAATGATCGAATTGTATGTGTAGAAATTCGGAATTCTGATGAGAATCCTAACAAAAATCCTATATATTATGAAGGATATTTTGAGAATCATCGTTCTCTTTATTTTTCTGATTTAGAAATCATTAAAAATGTATCTATTTAATCATGTTGAATATTTTATATATTTGTAATCCGAAGGTTGAACGAACTAAAGATATGAAATTATCAAATTAAGATTTCTATAATTTTAATTTATATTATTCACTTATTTTCTTAATTTGTTTCTTAATTCACTTATTTATATTAAAACAATGGCTCTTCTCTCGAATTTCCTTCTTAGAGAGGATACAAAATGGCTTATTTGAGGGGTAAGTGGTTTTGGGTGAGCATTCAGGATAGGAGTAGGGTTTGCGATTGAAGGGAATATTTGAGTAGGAAAAGGGGTGGATTTTTATATTTTTCTGTCATTCGGCTAGGGAGGTTTCTTGTAATTTGGGTAGGGATATGACATGGGCTAGTGTTTGGGGCTAGAACATATGAACAGATAACTAAATCTCATCCTTCAACCTACTCACAAAGTGACTCACCGCATGTTCCTTAGAGAGATCTACCATATTGAGAGTCATATCAAACACATCATGATACTGTTGGACAGATCCCTCTTGTTTGAGGAGTTTCAACTTAGCCATAGGAACATAAAATGGTGATCAGTCGAATCTGACCTGAATTGCCTGACTATAATCCTCCATTTAGTCAAACCTCCTTCCCTTCTAAACTTCATGTAGAATTGGTGCCATAACTATGCAAGGAAAGCTTGACATCCAAGGATGTCATTCTAATATATATATGGTTAATACAGAATATCGTATATCCTATTACCCCTCTCAATTTATGCGGGAAGATCAACGCCCAAATTGGAACCAAGAAACTTAAATCGATCCGAGGATAAAACCTTAGTAAAGATGTCGGTCAGCTGAAGATGAGTGGAAACGTAGCGAACGATCAAGTCTCCATGAGAGACCCACTCCCGAACAAAATGATAATCAACAGCAACATGTTTACTACGTGTATGAAAGATCGGGTTCAGGGCGAGGTACAAAGCCGAAATATTATCACAGAATAGCTGGATGGGCTTGACAAGAGAAAAACCGAGCTCAACCAACAAAGAACGAATCCAAAGTGTATCGGCAACCGTATATGCAACCGCCCTTTATTCGGCTTCCGTGGAGGATTTAGAGAAGGTAGGCTGCTTCTTCGCTTGCCAAGATATCAAATTAGGCCCCAAGTAAATTGCGAAACCTGTAGTGGAACGTGCACTATCCGGACAGTCGGCCCAATCCGCGTCTGAATAAATCACTAAAAGGAAGATATCCGAGGGTCGAAGGGAGATACCAAAGGACGAAGTACCCTTCAAATATATGTAAATGCGCTGAACAACAAGAAAATGAGGCATACGCGGTGTCTGCATAAACCGAGAGACCAAATGTACGGCATATGCTATATCAGGCCGAGTCATAGATAAATACTGTAACGCCCCCACTAGACTA
>LIEC01009682.1:0-130669 GCA_001925005.1 Drosera capensis | reverse complement strand
ACCATATGGAAAAACTCGTACAAAGGCGGAGAATGGATGCCTTGTGTGAACAGATCTTTTGGAGGTAAAACTGATTCTTACTTTCAGCTTTCTTTATAGCAATTCTGTTAATAGACTGTTATTCGTTGTTTGGTTTACACGTAAGTGTGAGCTATGATTATGTCTCCCATTTTGAGTTGACTTCAACTTGATGCAAATAATTATAGTTCCTCTTAGTACTCCATATCCAAGATGCTTTTATGAACAGCCCATTGGATCATTAGAATGAGCATTACAGCTGTGTTGGAGGTCACTTGTCTTGTGATATAAGAGCCGTTTATCACCCAAGCTCTTGTAGAGATACTGCAAGAAAAAAAAAGCAGACGACCAATAGAGAAAGAAGAGAAAATGAAGAGAATTATTTTTTATTAATAGTTGTGTTAGGCAATCACTTCTTTCCTGTAAAAAAACAAGACTAGTGGAAGCTTTCATTTGTATAGTTATATTTAGTTTTCTGAAGTCCCCTCATTTTTTGCTGCTAAAATTTTCAGAATGGGATATCCTCCAACCTCTATGTTGCGGATGTGCCTCATTATAGGTTGCTTAAGCCAAACTTTTGTCTTTGATGCCATAAAATAGAGTGACACCATAGACATTCGAGTTGCACCATGGCGATGAAGTTGGAGGTTAATACGATGTTAATGTGGAAGGATATGCATCAACCACTGTGGATAAATGTGCACATGAAAGTTTTTCTAAATGCTTTTGTATTAGTTGCTGCATGCTCTCCAAATGTGGCATTTCATTTGTTCTTCTTCTCTGTTGAAGGCTTGCCTGAATCCAACGGGTACATATATGTTGAAGCAAATGGTGGCTTGAATCAGCAGAGAACATCGGTCTGTACCAGTACCTATTTTATGAATTTTTCAGTATACTGAAGACCTGTAACGACTCTTTTTCATTTTCTTTCGTTTATTGAGATTACTTGCTTTATTAAGCTGTTGTAACTCATTGTCGACAGATATGCAATGCAGTTGCAGTGGCAGGATATCTGAATGCAACATTAGTCATACCGAATTTTCATTATCATAGCATTTGGCGAGATCCTAGGTTTGTCTGCACTCTACGCTTCAATTAAAGCCTAGACATTATCTTGATTTTTTCATGAAATGTATCAGGAGGAAAAGGCCGCTCTCTTGTTATAAGATTTTATTAAGTCTTACCTTCCATGTCAGTCCATCAGTCCTATTTTTGAGTGGTGCTCGGTTGGTGCATTCTTGACTATGAAATGCAAAGATGGACATGTTCTTGAATATATAATAGCCGTTCTGGTTTTGAGCTTCTAGATTTCAATGCATGGCGATCTAAAGCGATGATGCTTTATGTGTTTGTAGCAAATTTAATGACATATACGATGAGGAATATTTTATAGACACTCTTGGAAGTGATGTGCGGGTTGTGAACAAGGTTCCTGGATACCTGATGGAGCGTTTTGATCAGAATATGAGCTATGTTTACAACTTAAGAATAAAAGCATGGTCATCAATCCAATACTATAAGGACAATGTCCTCCCGAGGCTTCTTGAAGAAAAGTAAGTTTGTATAATTCTCTCACCTCATCCTACTTACATGTATGCTCTACTCCAGGTTCAATTCATTCACATACATTCTTCCAATGTAATCTTTAGGTTATATCTTGCGAGTCTCATATGATTGAAGTGCTACTACTCACATGAAGATTTGTGCTTCTTGCGTGTATTTCTGTCTCTAGTTATAATTGTTGCTTACCCCAGCACATGTCCACGTTTCTTAGCTATTAGGCATATGGGTCTCTTGACACAACTGAGTGAATTGTGCACCTTTTTTGGTTATACTGTCCTCATCCAGCATTCTAATCTGTTTCTTTTCTTTTCTTTTCTTTTTCATGTATTGTTTGCATATCTTTTCTATATGAGTATCAGACACGTCTTTTGCCAAAGTCTCTCACTTTTCTTGTGTAACTCATGTATCTTAATCTTCTTGTCCCCTGCATTTTTTGGCACTTCAATGTCATTCTGTTTTCCAAAAGGCAATCATTTTCATCTAGGTGTTTATGGATTTGTCTGTAGCGTGTGCTGCCTAGTGATTCTTTTTATTTTGTTCCCGATCATTTTTAACACTTTTTTAGTGCAAATCCAGGGTTCTTAGGATTTCTCCTTTTGCAAATAGGCTGTCGTTTGATGCTCCTCCTGCTGTTCAGAGGCTTAGGTGCTTGGCTAACTATCTTGCTTTGAGGTTTTCAAATCCAATTTCAACATTGGGCGATGCTTTAGTCAGAAGAATGAAAGAGCGTAGCATTAGCAGTGGAGGAAAATACGTCTCTGTGCATCTTCGATTTGAGGAGGTTGGGTAACTTTCTTCGGAGCATTTTAAGACAACAAATTATTGAATCCCCAGCTGTTTGTAAATGTAGAGTTGTCTTATATTTTCCTGTCTTTGGTTTCTTTGCAGGATATGGTGGCATTCTCTTGCTGTGTTTTTTATGGTAGAAAGCAAGAAATAGAAGATATGACTGCTGCAAGAGAAAGAGGGTGGAGAGGGAAGTTTACTAAACCTGGTCGTGTTATCCGCCCTGGAGCTATCAGAATCAACGGAAAATGTCCATTGACTCCATTAGAGGTGACCTATATTTTTTTTATTTTTTCTCTCATCTTGTCTTCAACTCGTTCTTCGTGGTGGCTAAAGCATTGATAATTTGCAATCCTTCTTATTCTAGAGGTGCTTAATCCTTCTTATATGTTGTTTCCAGGTAGGCCTGATGCTCCGGGGAATGGGATTCGATAAAAATACTTCTATCTATTTGGCTTCTGGGAAAATATATGATGCTGAGAGAAATATGGCTCCTTTATTCGAGATGTTTCCTCTTCTACAAACAAAAGAGATGCTGGCATCTGAAGAGGAACTTGCACCGTTTATGGTCTGAATGCCTCTCTGGTTACTCCCTTCTCTTGATTGAAGTGTTTTCAAGCATGGCTCTCATGTTACTTGTGTTTCTCCTAGAATTACTCTTCCAGGATGGCAGCCATAGACTACACAGTATGTCTACATAGTGAAGTTTTTGTTACAACTCAAGGGGGGAATTTCCCACATTTCTTGATGGGTCATAGAAGATACCTGTATGGTGGACACTCAAAGACAATCCGGCCTGACAAACGGAAGCTTGCTCAGATTTTTGATAATCCTAACATCGGGTTTGTGCTTCTAACTATTGTCTTTGCAGTTGTTACTGGTTATCACGGTGCATTATTGTTAGATTAGATGGATATGGTATCATATGTTGTTGTGTTCTGTGGTTAAGCTTTGCCAAGTTAATATGCTTTCAAGATAATGATGGAAGATCATCTTTTTCTCCTTGTCAGATGGAAGGCCTTCAAACGACAGATGCTGAGTATGCGATCACACAGCGACTCAAAGGGGTTTGAACTTAAAAGACCAAATGACTCCATCTACACTTTCCCATGCCCAGACTGCATGTGCCGTGTGAATAGAACAGAAGTTTCTAAGTCTACATCTTCAACTTGAGCATGGTTCGTCATTGCCTTGTTGCTGTTGTATTCTCGATTGAGCCGCTGGGTTGAGCCCTCCGTTACAGCTACACAATTCTTTTGTTCTTTTCCCTCTTCAGGGGGAACAGTGTTCAGTTTTGGTGGCCCAAGATTTGATAGGGGCGCATTCGTCAGGTTCTTTCCCAGGATTTGATCAAAAGGGTTTCGCCCTTCGCATATGAATCATTCCACAGGAGGAGAACAGAGGATGTTCTGTTATGAAGGAGATGCCTGGGGCTAACTAGCTGCTGTATCTAACAAGCTGTGCTGATTCAACGATTGATTGATTCCTTGATTCATGCTTGTCGTTCGTGGTTTTTGTAAATGGAGTACAATTTTTAGACAATAGGAAACTAGCTACATTCTTCTGGAAGAGGGTGTACTATTCTTTGTCGACGTTTAGGTTGTAGTTGTCCTTCCCCTTATGGTTTAGTGAAGATACATGATATAGCAGTGGATAACTCTGATTTTGAAGCCATCCTCAGATTCATCTGGATTTTATATAGCTGCCAGAAGCGAAATGTAGTAATGTAGCGAGAGATTTTCAAGGAGCCGAGCGTGCTTGCTTCTTCAACAGAACACTGTTTTTTGCGTCTCTGTTTTCCCTCATTTCTTTGTTTATGTATGAAGTCATTGATCGTAATGTTTTCACAATAAACTCCCTATGCGGGCAAATCTTTGATTGCCCACAAATCAAATAAAGGCGTTAGGCAGGAGGATGACCGATAAATTTCCAATAATTCTCGCAAAGTTGCTCCAACTAGGGAACCTATGTCCGGCATGTGTTGATATGCATAGAGGAAGCCGCTAACAACATTCTTGAATAATTCAGATCATCTGCTGATGATACAAATAAGTAGAAGAATATATTAATTTAACTGTTATACTTCAACTTATGCAATTGTTTCCTAGCGATGTACCAGCTACAATAATCTCCGCATTCAACGATCTATAATGGGGGTTGAGTCCGTGAAGTGAGCTGGTTTCAGCAAATGTCGTCCAAAGAATGGCTTTCACGGCAGCATCATATAGTCGAGGTGGGTAACAATGGACTATAGATCACACAAAATATAGAGAATGCATCTACTCCAGGAGCTTGTTGCAAGTACCAACACAAACAGCTGCAGCGAGATGCCATGCAGGATGAAGGAATGGGGTCGTTGGAAACATATCATCAGCTAACGCCACCTAACAAAGAGGAGATCTTGTGCACATTGTGAGCTGTGCGGAACTGTGGATTCTCCAAAGCTCTTTTGGCAAATGCTACCTGAAAGCAAATCCAAAAGTATCGCCATATAGCATTAGTCAGCATAGTGAAGATATCGCCAAGAAGTATCACGGACGAGAGATTTGCAGCTTAAAAAGATTAACTCCGTCATACCGGTATGGACAACGGAGACCATTAGTGGCTGGAATGGTAGGCATACAGCCGATGCAGCCATCAACAGCTTTGGATTCTCATTCTAAGTGCTCTCGAGAGACACTGGATACACTATCGCCGAGTTAGGATTCTATAGCCTAGACGAGAGACTGAAGCAGTACTGCCATAAGATTTTCATAAACTCTTAATAGCACTTCACAAGTCATTCGGGTATAATCAATTAATTCAAGAAGAAACAATTTGAAGTTCGGCTACACAATAATCTCTCCACAGAAGTAGCTGCTATCATGGTATAGTCAAGCCATCTCAAGTATCTCCTCAGTCTTCCCCTAGAAGAGTGGTATAGGGTTGATGCAACCCCAACACCAACTAAGGAGTTGGCATACAACTTACAGTTCAGATTTTTCCTGCATAGTCAAGATATGAAGGTATAAGAATTTTATTGTTTCTATTTACATTTTTGTTTTCTTTTAGGAAACAGGGGAACTAGCCTTGGCGCATTGATACCAAGTGCAATGAAAGGCAGTGAAGTAATAACGTTAGCAACTGTCCCCAAAACAGATTGATCACCTGCAAATAAAGCAAATGGATCCAAACAAAGCTTTGAGCAAAATATGTTTACTCAATAGACACAACGGATGCATGACAAATGAGTGTCTTCGAAAGTACCACTACTAAGGCAACAATGAATGGGCGTTAGACAAGCCGGTCTTTGCTGCCATAATCGCCTGGAGAAGTCAAGCAGCAGATCATACATACAGATAGATGTCATCAGCAAAGATCACAAAAACCAGTAACTTAAGCCATGAAAAGAATCAAAGAACACAATAAGTAGAAATTTGTTTCACGCACAGTAACATGAGCTGCTGTCCCGTTACAGTTGCTGAACTTTGTTATGTCGACTGATTATGATCTCCATGCTTGGGGATCTCCTCCAAAGCAAACGGAGAACGAGGTACCACATGGACTCCATGTACACCTTCTAGAACTCTAATAGAGCTGACCACTACAGCCTGGTGATCCATGAGGCTTCTTTGGTGTTGCACATCAACTGCTTACCTGCAATTACTTGCACGCAGCAGTTCAACAAAACCCCAAGGCAACCCACTGCTAATGCAAAAACCGATTTAGATATCCAATGTGACTACAGAAATCGCTGAATGAAACTGCCATGAGAAGCAAATTTGTAGAGAAATGGCAATGCACATATGACAACGGAGAATTCAAACACGAGAACAACGGAATGTCATGTCCGGGAATCAAACAACCTCAAATAACTTGAAAATGTTAAAAACGGTGAAAACAGTCTTGAAAAGAGTCTTTTCATCATTTTTTGCGTTTTCAAATCATTTAAATTGTTTTTATTTGTGTTTTTAGTTTTTGAAAATGTTTTTAGCTGAACTCTTTTTTCGAACAAATTATCCCTTCTACCTCAAACCCTAATGGACAAATCTGAAATCTTCTCACACAACCCTCAGTTCCCTCTGATCAAACCCTAGGCTAAAAAAACACAAAATGCACCCATCAAGTTCCATCAATTCCCATGACAGAAAACACGTCTACACAATCACCTTGCACAGAAGGGGAAAAGGGCGACAGACACAGCAGCTCCGTCAACAATCAAACATGCTCAAGCTCTTGCAATCTAATCTAATCAAGTCAAAACAAAACAAAGTTCCATACAAAACCCAAATGGAGTAACCCAAAATAGATAAAGAATTCGCCAAATTGAGCAAGGAAAGAGGAGAATCTGAGTCAAAGCTGGAGTATTTGAGCTTGAATTTCAAGTGGGCAAATTCCTGAAATGTGGGAGAATCACTGGGCACTGAGTATATATATCAAGATCAAAACTTTCGATAAAAGGGGAGATGAGATGCACATAAAAGCGAATGTTCGGGTTCAAAAAGGTTCCCACCACGCAGCATATTCGGATAAAAAGAATGAAGATTCATAGCTTGTCATAACTCATGATGTGGTTTGCCCATAGTTCAATACACACATGAATGATAAATTGACACGACACCTCAAGGCCGATAAAATCCAACCAGGCAACAAGACGAGATGGATGAGGTCGAGTGTCTTAGCATCATGTTATCCCTACAAGTTCGTAACAAATTTTGATAGGAGTCTCATGGAGACCTTGATTGGGCTTATTGAATTTATGTTGTTAATATCGTGCATTCAATTATAGAGAAGATAAAATCGTTATTCCATTAGTTCCTAATGACGGATTTGATTTAGCAGCATTTGCCTCTTGATCTTGGAATTCAGATCTAATTCAGATGGGTTGGTTCGAGAAGATGCTTGACTAAAAGTTGATTATGATTCAAGTTCAATCATAAAGTTATATTAGTATCATGTATTCAAGTTCAATAACAGACTCAATGATATTGATCAATTAGGCGTAAAATGAATTTTATACTGACATCTATGCTTTACTGACAGAAATCGTACATGCAAAAATACAGATCAAGATTATATTATGTGTACTTAGTTACTTCCAATCATTCACATTTTTGTAGGCAATCATTTGGATCTTTCCTATTTAAGTTTTGACTTTCCTATTCAAGTTTTGACTCATATCCTCGTGAGTATCCAAAACTCACGAAGAGTGTTCAAGAATGGGGAGATGCTTGTCTGCCTTTATTGCGATAGCACTTGAAGGGCAAGAATTATCCAACTCTAATTGGGAACAAAGGGGTATCATATATTGACATAAAGGCTATTTCAAATATCATGATAAGTTGTCATTTGTATGGACACCCCACATACTCTTATATTATTAATAATCTAACTCAAATGCATTATATGTCATGTGAATCCGACCAGTTTCATTATGATAACAATTAACGGAATTACATACATTGTTTTTTTTTTGGATACATTTTAACTTTTGAGAAGTTGAAAATTATCCACCATTTTTGTCTTCTTTTGTCTTGGAAACCCTTTATGACTAATATCTACTTTAACTAGCAACTAAGTACCATTGAAACTAAACAGATCGGACACTAATCTCAATATTTTTCTTTGATCAGCCAATATCAATATTAAATTACTGTGTTAGGACTAAGGTACAGTACCAAACATGTAGGACGCACAGCTTATATTTTGAATATTCCGCAGACATCGCCTAGTAATACTCTTAACAGCCTTCAACTACACTCACCCCAAGAAGGCAAGAACCAAACACTTAACTGCCACCCCCCACAAGCAACTAGTAATACTAATCACATAGTACAATCGTAACACGACTTCCTTGAGTCAAAGGGCCAACGTCTCATGGACTCTCCGATTCGCTAAGCATCATGTAAACCAGCTTCCTTCGCTCCCTCGCTATCTCCATTTCGCGCCGAGCATTTGAATGCAAGATGGGAGACTTCTTGGAAGAAAATATGAGAGAAAGCAGGCAGAGACATGTTGGTGCTAGGCTTCTTGTTCTTTGCTTCTTGGTTGTGTTGGTTCTTCTATCGGCTGATCGGTTCAACTCAGGAGCTGGCGCTGGCCACGTAAAGGGCAGATGGCGTTCACCACCTATGATGAAGACCGGCATCCATGATTCCTCTTCCTTGAAGTGGTCTTCGGCTCCTAAACCTGTGAGCAGAGACGATACTAGTTTATATGGAGAAGACAAGAGGAAGGTTTTCACGGGTGCCAACCCTCTTCACAACTAGCTAATTCAGTGACATGACCGTAAGAAAAGATGGTACGAATATACAGTGATGATATACGATCACACTGATGGCGCATTGTCTATCTGCTTCAGCGCTGCATATTCATGCAATCTGTTCTATGTTCTTTTCGACTCCCCTGGCGAACTCTCCACGGCTTATTGTATCAGAGGCAAACAACAGACATGCCAAGTATTTGATCCTGAATCGTCGTAGTTCATTCTATCAGTAGTTTACAGTGACCGATGTTGCCGTGAGACATATTAGAGACAATCGTTTTCTCGTTCTATACTCTACCTAATTGATGAAAAATCTTGTTGTTTCACCGATCAGACTCGGACTATCAAAAGCGACTACACACAAAAAATCCCATATCCCTCCTCTTGTTCTACAACAACAGAGAACTAGTCCTTCACTTCAGAAGCATATTGAAATGAATTCTATGTAGGCAACCATGATTGCTACTTTCTCATTGTCTCGCTGTCATTATTCACAAAAGAGCAAAGCAACAGAACTCACCTTTTCATGTATCACGTATATGTGGAGAGAATGGCTCAAGTTTCAACTGAGAGATGCCACAATGGCACTATTGGGAGCAAACTGCATCATTCTGCTTCTCCAACAAAGTGATGAAATCATCTCCCTATGCCTCTGCTGTATGTACATCATCCTCTTTTATTTTCTGTAAAATGCATGCTAGGCTTCTCTTGTCTTCCTCCCCTTTCATCTTCCTTAGCTTCCGGCATTGATTGCGACCGCAACTATC
Organism: Drosera capensis; assembly: GCA_001925005.1. NCBI lineage: Eukaryota > Viridiplantae > Streptophyta > Magnoliopsida > Caryophyllales > Droseraceae > Drosera > Drosera capensis. Next base: position 121,291 of record LIEC01009682.1, on the reverse strand, counting down.
ATCAGCACAGGAGGATGGTATATAGAGACAAAATTTTATGATGACACAAAATTCTCCAACTTTAATAAAGAGACTATCCATGAATTAATGATTTTATCAAGAAGGACAACAACATGATAAACTGTTCAACCAACTTCTCAAAAAAGAGGAAAGGTCAAGGGATCCTTAAAAAAAATATTTAAGTAACGTTCATATGATTCCTTCCTACATGTACCAAATGTTTCTTGGCTTTGTACAAATTTGTGCTAAAATTCGCCAGCGAGATCAAGGAAAGAGAGAATTCCTTGGCATGGGAAATAAGGCTTGTGCCTGATTGAATGTCCAATGATTCAAACTCTGTATTATCTGTCATCAGCTCCATACTTGTCCTTCATTTGCCATAAAAAGCTTCTGTGCTTTTATGTTAACAAGGAGGAATTTCCCATTTGTCACTGATCCTTCCCACTCCGCCACATTATGGCGGTAGCCATCCTAGCTGCAAGAAAAAGGTGGTGTGAAAAAAACAAAGCAAACCAGAAGTTCCTGGTTGTGGATTGATTTGAAAGGACTTCAGTGGAAAAGTGGGGATAACCAGTAATCGAGAGTGTGTCTGAGCAAAGAAGCTCCGGAGACAACCCTTACGACCACATTTCGAATAAGGATGCTGGCTTCTGCCTCAACTTTTCCAGACAGCTTGTTCGAGGCTTTCCTGCAACCAACATACACACACATAAACAAGAAGGCCTTGAAGTAGATGAGTGGATTCAAATGTTACTTGTGCTGATACAACCGACTCCCCAGAACGTGCCGATGAAGAGAAAACAGAACCATTATAAAAGTTCAAGTCCCAGACAAACCACACGGTCCACACCTCCATATTTGCTGATACAAGATTGAGACTAACATCAGATCATGAAAATCTTCATTGAGGTATATTCAAGAAATTCCAAGTACCTGGTAAGCCTACATCCCAAATCCATCCATTTATAGAAATTCCAAGTTAACCCTGTCAGGTTTCTATACATTCACTGATTGCATCTACTTCTCAACATCAAACGCATGAAAGTTCAACTCAGACCACAGTAAGAGTTCCTGAGCTCACAACTCTTTCCACATTGTCATTACTAACTACTCTGTAAACATCTTGTTAATTTCTACCACACAAGTACTTTGGGTGTTTGCAAGTAAAAACTAATTCAACATTCATGATAATGAATGAGTCCCAACATCGCTCAAGCATTCAACTTATTGTCCGACGACTCACATACACAGAAAGCCGATGAAAGCAGTCTGAAACACATGTTTCACCAACAGACCTCAATCAACTACTATCGAGCACCGGATGCAGAATCTGGCACACAAGTTGTTCACAACTGATCAACAAAGAGAAAACACAATGCCCATATCGATAAGTACATAGGAATATCATGCAGACCCAGTGAGGTAGATGGAATTAGTCGTCGAAACAAACAAAGCGATATTTTCAGTAGTCTAATCCCTGTAACCTCTTGTGGGACATACATGCATTATTTTTTTTTATTTTTTTTGTGACTGATATACATTGGACCGTTAAATAGACCAATGGCAAACGAAAATGAAGGCTCACCACACCCACCTCCTGTCAGAGCAATATATAAATTCATACACCATATCTTCAAGATCTTATGTGTTCCTCAGATGATCCGGATGAGTAATTATATAACCTCAATCATTGATATGTCAAACCAAACAAACAAATCCAAGACTAGAGACTTGAAGTTTGACACTAGATCAAAAACAATGAAAAAATACAAGTACTATATGGTTCACTCAAGTACTATTCGACAAGAAGCAATAGCAACTAGTTTTCTACCATTCTTCCATTTCTCTCATATAGTCACTGGTGGGTTTCTCATTTGGGCATTAAATGGGTCTTTTGACAGGAAACATTGGTGGCTGAGTTTGACCGCAGGTTATCCAGTGATCTATTCCATGACATGTTCAGCAGCAAAGCCTCATCATATTTCCAACGTATCCCCCTCCGCACATCCAGGGCGTCGACGTGCACGACGGGGAATTTGGTTCCCCCGGTTCCGTCATCTTTTGGAATTACACAATAGGTATGAATAACTAAAACAAATGTAGAGGCTTCTTTTTCGTAGATCGCTAACCGGCTCTCTTGTATTCTGTGTTTTATAGATGGAAAAGCATATGTTGCGAAGGAGATACTCGAAGCAATAGACGTGGAGAACAAGCCTGTTACATACAGTGTGATTGAAGGAGATGTTGCAGAAGAGTATAAGACCTTCAAGCTCAGCATTCACATCGTACCAAAGGGCGAGGTCGATGTGGTCAAGTGGACATTTGAGTATGAAAAAATGCATGAAGTTGTGAACCTATCAAGATACTGGAGTTGGCTATCAATGTCACCAAAGACATCGAGGCACATCACCTTCAAGCAAAGTAGTTCTTCCTTCCATTCGCTAAACTGAAATAAATATATTGAGGGGGGAAAAGCTCGTTGCCACCAGTGAACTGTAAGTGCTGTTTTTTTTTTAACCTTTTTATTGAGTTTTATATTTATTTTGATGTATGAGAGTTTGTTGTACTGCGTGCATTGTTAATATATGTATTTATGGGCCGTCTGGTTATTGTATAGTAATCCCTCTTGACAAGTTTGCATCATGGTACATTCATGGTACTTCACTTACCATTTGCTTCGACTATTAGCACTAAATACTTTCTATGTTATACCCCTCAATCCTATATGATTTAGGTTGCTTTTGTTTAACTGTCCAACTTTAATATAGAAAATTTCGCACAATCTAATTCCTATCACAATTGCTACCATTAGCATGCTTTCACAAAAAAAAAATCATTGGATTTATATTCGAATCAATCAAAATTCATAAAATTAGCAAGTCAAACAGTTGCATATAATATGAGACAATAAAGTGTAAATTCTATATAGTATACCCATACGGTCATACTACATCTTATTATTATTCCCTTCGTTCCATAATAATTGCAAAATACGTATTTTGTATTATTCTATACATATGAATATAAGTCTTATTTTTATATCAAATCACGTCTAATCGTCCCGTACATGTATTAGGTTGAAATACATAAATTACACAATCATTGATATTTCACGATAAATTTACAAAAAAATACGTTTGATCATTGTCGTATGTATGTCAAATTTTACATCGATATACATGACATGTCAAAATATTGCGATAATTTTGAGACGGAGGGAATATATAAGTTAGAATATTGAGTTATTTTCACATTATAATTATATTCAGAAAGATTTACCTCGAGATACGTTTTAGAATTTTTATTTCATAAACCATCCAAATTTTACTAGATACGCTCACTATCAATTTCTATTTCCTTTTGAAATTATGCATTATCCTAATTATTCTTTTTATCCTAATTAATGATTAACCAAAATCAAATGATAAATTAATATTATATATTTATAACTGATGAGCATTATGCATCTCGGTCGATTCAATTGAAGGCTTGAAAAGCTTCTATCCAATTCCCAAAAGCAGCTTTCAGTATTTCAATGTGGGGATTGAAATCGATTGTTCCCTCAAATCCCACAAAGGTTCCCCTAAGTCAAATAGACCATTTAGATCACTCATCACTTGTGACATAGCATGTTCAGAATAGTGAGGCATGTGGTTTTTTCTCTCGATATTAGATTTTCTCAAAATAAATTTGTGTATTTTTGTTTTGATTATCACGATCAAACATATTCAAATCTTCCACACTCATCAGTAGATGTAGGTCAATGAAAACATCATCCAGTATCACTTAAGAAGCTTCGAAACCGATAATAAGCACTTACCAGTTACCAGAGCTAGGGGTAATTTATCACCCCTTCTTTCTCGTCATCGTCAGTCATCATTCCTTTGACAAATGCCTATTAGAAAAATCGACGTGTAGTTGTAAGCAACTTGTAGTTGTTACTTCTCAATAAAGAGGCAACCAAAGTGCATAGAAACAACTTTAAAACCTTTAACAGCTTGTAGTTTGACTAGCTTACACTATACAAACAAAGTCCAAGCATATGAAAGAAAAAAAAAAACCATTGTACCATTTCGACCAAAAAAAAAAAAAAAAAGCACCAGACTATACCTATAAAGAATGTCTATAACTGTCCTTCCCAGCAATGCCTTCACTACCCATGAGTTCAAAACACGACCTAAAACATGCCACAAACTATGGATCTAACCGGGAAGTTGATCTCTGAAGTTAAGCTAAGATCATCAAGTGATATATTTCACGAACTCGGAACTAGCGAGTCATACAATATGTGCAGCAATGCTCCAAAGCACATCCAGGGTTACACGCATGAAGGGGATATCAGGAGTGTCAATGAACCAAGAAGGGTTACGCCTTGCACATCCGATCAGTACTTCAACCAGCACATAAGAATCAATGAACCAAACCATCAAACCGTCAGTATAACAATAAGAAACTTTGGGAATACAACACCTTCAAGGACTATGAAGAAAAAACCCTGGGTCAGCTTAAAATTCATCTTATCATGATATCATACTTGGTTTTTTTTCCCCTCGTAATCAGTATACATTGGACCGTTAGATAGACTTGATAAAAAGGAAAAAAAAAGGGACACATTATCCCCCCGTGTCAGTGCAAATATTTATCAATCAAGACCAGATCTTCAAGATTTTTTTGTGTTTTTATCGGGAACCTCAATTATTGAAATGCCATAAACTAAATAAGTTCAAGTCTAGAAGCTTTAAGCATGACACTGGATCATCAAATAAAAAAGCAAAGAGATTATTTTTATATGGATTTTCTAGTACTATATAAGGAGCAATGCCAGTAACCTTTCCCACATGCTCAGCCACTTCGCATAGAAGTCTTTAGTGTGCTTAGCATTTGGGGAAAAAATGGGTCTTTTGACAGGAAGATTGGTGGCTGAGTTTGGGCTCAGATCATCCGGTGATCTCTTCCATGACATGTTTAGCACCAAGCCTCATCATATTTCCAACATATCCCCTCAGCACATCCAGGGCTGCGCCTTGCACGAGGGAGAGTTTGGTGTCCCAGGATCCGTCATCATTTGGAATTATGCAATAGGTATATCGAAAAACATAAATCAGGGATTTATCTCGTGACTAACAACTAACTGGTCAGTGGTAACCTCCAGTAGTCTGTTTTAGAATCTTGACCAACTCTATCCTGACTGATGTGTGTGTAGATGGAAAAGCAAATGTCGCAAAGGAGATAGTGGAAGCGATAGACGTGGAGAACAAGTCCATCACGTTCAGTGTGATTGAAGGAGATCTGACAAAAGAGTACAAGACCTTCAAGCTCACCATTGACATCGTACCAAAGGGTGAGATCGACGTGGTTAAGTGGACTATTGATTATGAAAAACTGCATGAAAGTGTGCCTGAACCGATCAAGATACTCGAGGTGGCTATCCATGTCACCAAAGACATCGAGGCTCACCACCTCAAAGCCTAGAAGGCTTTTGCCTGTATTTGCTGAACTGAATGTATGCTTTATAAGTTGAGAGGGATAAGCTCATTGTGACCAGTGAGCTCCAAGCGCTGTTTTCTCATGTGAGTTTTTTTGTTTATTTTGATGTATGGGCTGGTTTGAATGTGTGTTGCTCCTTTGTATGTATGGACCGTCTGGTTCCTGTATAATGAATAATCCCTCTCGACTAGTTTGCACCTCAGTACTACCCTTACCAATCTGCTTCTACTATTGACCCCAAATGCTTTCTATTCGTGCTGACGTACTTCACATTGTTACTGTTCAAGCCTAAAGTTGGAAATTCCCAAAAGCAGCTTTCTCTTGTTTGAGGTAGGTATTAACAATGTCTAATGCCATAAAGGCTCCCCTAACAAGCCAAATTTAGATCACACATGACATGACCACAATAAAGAAGCATGTTTTGCAGTCTCCATTCATCATAAATCAATGGAAACATCAAAATAGCATCATTTGACAGGCACCATAATGATCAATGAAAGACAAGAAAATCAGCGCTTATCTGAGAAAGGCATCCTTGAGAAAGTTTTATTAGCAGAAAATCATGCTTAAATTATAAGCAACTTGGTGTAGTTAACTTCACATTACTGGAAAAAATGATTATAAAAAAATTACAATTGACAAAATAATCACATGCTTATGTGTCCAGCTTTTAAAAACTTATCTAAGCATAAGCGAAAAACAGGGTCCCTGAAGTCTTTCTATTAACGTTCCCTTTTTCTGGAATTGTACAATGTATCTCTGGTAGTATATAAAGGGAGCAATGCCTACTCTACCATCCCTTCGAATTAAAAAAACGTACCACAAAATATATACAGAGTGTTTGAGCGCGGTCCAATTAAGCTATGAGTCTAACTGGGAGTTGATCTCTAAAAACGAGCCAAATCATAAGGTGATCTATTGACCAGCAAAAGCCTCCCCATGTCTGCGACATTGCTCCTAAGCACGTCCAGGTTTATGCCTTGCATGAAAAAGAAGTCCGGAGTGCTAATTCCTTAGTAGAGTGTAATTACGCACTCGGTACCTTTACCTCGACCATCACTAACTACAAGCTGAAAATCAGCTTAGACTTGAATTCACTTGGTGGCTGGTCAAACACAATTGGAGAAGTGATATTATCCTACTTGTGTATTATTTGTTCCTATGGTTTATATGCATGTATAGATGGGAAAGCATGTGCTGCAAAAGAGACACACGTAGTAGACGAGGAGGAGAAGTCCATCGCGTTCAATGTGATCGAGAAGATTTCATGGAAGAACGACAAAGACAACAATGAGAACACGAGATACGTAGACATGAAACACAAGACAAAGCAATCTGTATTCCTGGCAAGAGGTTCTTTGGTTCAGACACTGAAGTTGAGAGTGGTCGAAAGGATGCGGCTATGCCTGAGAGAAAAGCATATCTATCTAGATTAATCTGCGACCCATTAACTTAAAATTTTGAATTAACATTTAGATCTTATTTTTTTCATAAGCGAAATGTTTCTTCCCTTTATTTTTGCTCTCCTCAAATACCTAACATATTAGACATCCAGATCATTGCTTGCTAAATTCTGAACATTTTAACCATTTTGACCTCTTGGTTGTGAAGGCTCCTCTATGAGATTTGAAAATCCTTGTATAAGTACATCACTCCTTCTATATAGTGCCAGTATAACAACAACAACAAACCAAGGATATAGCAATAATTAGAGCGACTGCCAAGATAGATAAGCGTAATACTTATGACAGACGAGATCAAAACAGTAGAATAGGGTGTAAACACAATGGGGCATCTCGAAGGAATTGCAACCTGCTGATGATGAAGAATTGATTCTCCGCTTCGAGTCCTCCCTAATGAGTCCCTCGAAATGCCTATATATCAAAGCAGACCACTGATCTCTACCACTAACGTCCTTCGCACCAAAGTTATTCTCAAATTCACATTCTAATAACTTGCAGCATGGCAGTATAGAAGCACCATACCTTATCTCAATCCTCATCCAAATTCCCCAAAAGCCCTTCACTTAAAGACCAGTTTCACTCCCATGACCAGTTTGTTCCCCCCTAAAGGATCCCTTTGAACAAGATATAGGCCACAATTAAGATCACTCCACTCATATCTCTGCATCATGTTCCATATCTTTTCACTATTCATCACAGCCTGTATATTCTCTTTATTTCTACTTCAAGGAATTCAATAACATGACCAAAAGAAAGAGGCATATAACGAAATATATTTTCTCTATTCACCACATCATAGATCTACAAAATATCATCCAGCAAAGTATACTTGGTAGCCTCAAAATGGAGAATGAAACCATTTCTTAAGTATCAAGGATACAGAAGATGTAATCTGAGCACTTACCCTGAGATAGTCGTCAAAGTTCATCTCTCATCTTCTTCCTCATCAACATCATCGATCCTTGTGTTTCTTCTGTTACATCATTGGTGCAAAGAGGCAGAGAGTGATCCTTCACAAAAAACACAAATCTAACCGTTAATGAGAGAAAAATACGCGACCCAATGGAAAATGTTTCCATTTGCTGCTAGATATTATAATGGGCATTTCGCCGAACACCTTACAGGCATCACAATATGGCCACTCATTCGAATCACCCATCACTCTAACGTCCACCAAAATTGACAAAGTTTAAAAACGATACACAATCAGATCAACCAAAATCCACGATTAAACCCCAAATTGAACTTGATTGAACAAACCCAGTACAAAAAATTAAGAACTTTCTGACAATTTGCCCACTCACATTAGATCAAATGAATCGACGAGATTGCATATTATCATCACAACATCAAAATCATAAATTTGAAAAACAATAGAAATTACGAATCAAAAAATGTAATTAGTACCACGCATAAATTCAACCACCTCGCTTTTTTGCTGCAGTGAGATGGATTGTTGTGACTTGTCGAATCTACTTCTGTATCATCGATGAGATGTCGGTTTCTCTATCCTGAAAAAATAATGAGCACATATTGCTGTGTGTGTGCCAACTGCACTTCTTCCGCCCTCTTTGGCCTTAATGTGGAATACAAAGCATCTATATTTTCTTTTAGTCGAAACAATACATCATATATTTCGCCAAATAAAATTTTAGATTGATGCTACACGTGGTGGACCAAAAGAATCGAACTACACACCAAACTGTCACCACTATCAACTGTAATTTCATGAAATGATACTTTGTTGTAAGTCAAAATTTAACTCCTCAAATTCTCATTTGGAGCCATCTACATTTTGAACTCTTGTCTATATCATGGGTGAAAAAAACCGCACATACCTTTTGTCTATATTTTGAACTCTGGGATCCTTTCGGCACCACAACAACTGATCTTCTCCCTAAGACTGCGAATGGTTAGCAATCACACAGAATATTGCCGGATTGGAATCGTTAGCACCCTTCTTTGTTTAAGCACATCGAAACTCGAAACACAAACCAGCCTGACATTGCAAGCTCTAGAATGGCTAAATGGAGCTCAATAAGTGTATCTGATCTACTATGTCAAGCACAACAAGACTCGGTACGAGGATCACATGGGAATAGCAAATGGTCACTTCACATCTACAGAGAGAAGGTTTTTTGGAACCAAAATCATGACACTAGTAGTTTTAGTAGTATAAAATGCGTGCAACGCCCAAAATGTTCCATGTATTCTGCTGTCTGAGTTCATAACATATCAGAGGATATAGTCTGAGTTTGCCGGATGATTATGGGGCTAACTGGGAAGTTGATTGCTGAGATTGGGCTCAGATCATCAGGTGATCAGCATTATGAACTGTGGAGTAGCAAGCCTCACCATGTCCCCAACGGTGCTTCGAAGCACGTCCAGAGTTGCGAATTAGTCGAGGGAGATTTTGGGGAGTCCGAATTCCATCATAATCTGGAAATTATACCGTGGGTACGTTTGTTTCTTCATTGTATGCTTATATCTAAAACCAGCATCTGCAGCAGGATAGCTGCATTAGTTAGCTTATACTTCGAAACAATCAACCAACACTATCTCTAGATCTAGCAAACATTTCAGAAAATCAAAGAAAGACTGGAATTTGAAGCAGAAGATTCAAGTATATCAGATTTCTCTTAATAAAGTGCACATTTGGTCCAGGAAGCTATAATGTTACATGTTCATATGGTTAGTTTATCAAAGTCTTATTTTTAAACGTACAGATGGAAACGCTCATTTCATAAAGCAAAGAGTTGAGATGATAGACGACAAGAAGAGGTCGGTGAGGTTCAATTCTATAGAAGGAGATCTCATGGACATATACAAAGTCCTCATAGCCATTGTAGAAGTCGAACCTAAAGGAGAGGGTACCAATGTGATCAAGTGGACTTTGGAGTATGAAAAATTAAGTGAAAGTAGCCCTGAGCCAATCGAAAGTCTGGGATTGCTCATCGGCATCACCAAGGATATCGAGGCTGTCCATCTCCATGCTTAGACAACATTCAACGCATCGGCCCATCATCTTCAAGACCCCTCACAATGGCTTCTCATTTGCGTATGATGTTATCAGAATAAAATGTGTCTCTGCCTATAGCTCGAGCTATATTTTGTTTAATTTGATCCTAATTACGTTTGCTAGTATGTGAGAACATTGTTTGGTTTGATCCTATCTGATGTTTATGTATGCATGTTCGAATAAGAATATCTCATTCTCTTTATACAAATTCTGTTATTCTAAGCTTCAACACTGAATTCGAAACTAGTAACCTACTTCGCAATCATCATTCTAGTACTACTATCAGAGAGTGAGCTTTAGCCCCTTTTTGTATAACCATATAAAAGCTCCTTCGTAATGTTATAACATTCTTTTTAGAGTTCATCACACATCTGATTGAGGAGTCAATATGACTCGCCCAATCGTTGTCTATGAAATAAACAAATAAGAGATGAGAAGCAGTAATACTAACCATTGGTTAAGAATCCATTTTGGAAACCATATAATAAGGTCTCTCATCAGCGACACAACCTGTAAAAAATCAAACACAAATTTTTTACCAACGGGATAAGAATACACCGAGATAAGAAATAGAAATTACACTCTAGAGTGAACATAGCTGGCCATCATGGAATAGTGATAAGCCAAATTGTTAGCCTCTAGCCTCCGTAAACTCACCAGGTCTCCGAGAGATTTAAGTGAACCTTGATATTATCAGCTAAAAAAGTGCATCCAGATCCTACACGAAAAAGACCAATAACAGAACGCAAAATGAGCCGTTGGGGTACGATTGCGGCCTTTGGTATAAGTAGTTACTTCAAGCGATCAGTCTCACCAGCCACCACCGCATGGTGATCAGTCTCACCAGCCGCTACCGCATGGTGATCATTCTGGCACACATGCACATGGTTCAAATCTCCTTCCATGTAGCAATTAAGCAGCAGGATAGCGACTCTTTAGATTGAACAGAACAGATTCTTTAGCTAATGTTCACACTGGCACACATCTGGGTGGTTTATTATGTGCCGATCTCAAAGATGGCAATTACCTGTCGGATCATTAATAAAAACTGGAAATTAAAAGGTACACCTATATTTAAACTAGCTCAAGTATGTTGCAAATGCTGCCCCTGCAGGATGATTCATTATACAGAATCAAGAACTTATCATGGCTTTCTCAACAGAGTGAGCCAAAAAACTTCATAATCAATGAGAGCTTTGACAGATGGCAGAAAGATCAGATCAAGAACTTATCATGGCTTTCTCAACAGAGCGAGCGATAAACTTCATCAAGGAGAGCTTTGACAGATAGCAAAAAATCAGATCTTCAGCCTCAAATCTCTTCATAACGTAAGAATCTATCAAAAAAAATCTTTATATGATCTTGAAACACTCAAAAACACTTCAAAAGGTTTAACATATCGTACTTGAAAAGGCTAAAAATCACCATTAAAAACAACTCATTTCAAAACACTCAATACCATCATTTTAAGATTTTTTTTTTTTATAGATTTTTATGTTTTCAAGTTATTTAAATTGTTTTATGATGTTTTTTCTACTTTTCATTCGTTTTTGAGTGTTTTGAAGACACATTCGTTTTTTATCCTTTTTTATTGTTGTTGAGTCTCCCCATCAAGGAGTTACCTGCCATGACAAATAAAGCAGCTCTGATGTCTAAACAAATTTGTGCCAAAACCGACGAGAGAGAAGAAGAGAGATATCAGCTTACATACTAGAAGTAGGAATGATCATAAACAAGACGCTTATTGTGGCTTCTTCCCTGCAATTTTTTTCCAAATCATGACACGAGAATTAATCAATATTTCTAAGCGTCGAAGATGAATTCACAAACCAAAGTGTGACGACCAGAGAGAGCTACAATATCCGTATCCGAGTCTCTGAGAGACCCATTAGGCCGAGCACACCTCTGAAGTCATCAGCGCCTGCGAGTAAGGTATATATCAGCTGGAGTTCTCCTACATTCTCCATATACTAAACAAAACAAACAGGGATTAGTGAAGTGAAAAAACCAGTGTCAAATAACAACACAAAGCAGCCTCATATTTATTTTAAGAAAGAAACGAAGATAGCAAACCACCTTGAATTTTAGGCTATGATGGGTTGAGGTTACATTAGAAAGAGGTCATCGTCGGTCCAGTGAAATGTTCCCTCGCAACCCGAAGCTGCGCACGAGATCAAAGCATCAAAAGACACTAGGGAATCACGATTGTTCTCCATAAGAGGAACCAGAGCTTTTGCAAATTCAACCTGAACCACGATCTAAAATCCTTCACGAAATTAGGGATTCACACTCGCTTTTGATATTGAACTCGAGCCCAGCCACCTCATCGATCAATTACACTAGCGGCGTCAGGGAATCACCACCGGTCAATTGCTCTCAATCTTGGATCTCCGAACGGCATCCGGGAATTCACCCTCGGTGGTCGTCGGAGAAGAAGATGATTGCTCTCGACTTTGGCCGCTTACGGGAATTCGGGATCTCTAGATCTACGTCGGAGGAGGAGTCGAGGAATCATCCCCAGTCGACTGCTATCGATCTTCGATCTTCTATCTTCGAGGCGGCGACGGCGATTCACCCCAATCCGATCCCAAAAATTAGGGTTTCACCCCGGTTCGTCGTCGGAGAAGAAGACGATAGCCCTCGACTTCAACCCCCGTCCTATCAAAGAAACTGATTCGAATCCCATATTCACCGCGATCTTCTTCGATCCTCATACGAAATTAGGGTTTCACCCCAACTCGATCCCAGCCATTAGGGTTTCACCCCCCTGTTCGCATGTGGAAGAACAAGACCGCGACCGCAATCGAACTCGAATCCGTCACCTCGACGCAGATCCTCGATCGATCAATCCCATAATCTTCGGCCGTCGGGGAATCGCCCCGCTCGATCGCTCCCAACTTTCGACCTCCGATGAGATATTGTGGATTCAACGTTCGCCGCGACCTTTGATTCCCTTGATATTGTGGACCTGTTCAATCTGATACAGGAAGTTATGCGTGTTGAACTTCAGTGATCTTAGTTAGAAAATGTAGCTATCTTGGACAGATCAAGCCGTAGCCGCCCATCACATTGCAGCCACCGACAACCCTCAAATTGCGCCATCATGAAATCTTTAGTAGCATACCATCTCCCAGCTTTTTGCTCAAAAAGGGGCGTCACATCTCTTTCCAAAAGCCCACCACGTTCATTGTTCTGAATATCGGCAAGGAAATGTCTCCCTATTCATACACGCAATAGTAACCATAGAGTCTCGTATCATAATGTGTCAGCAGGGCAAAACATATGGTGTGGCGAATTGCCCAAAAACAAAGGACGAACTGATGAAATGAGAATAGCATGGAAACGAGAAATCTGATGACAAATACCAGGTGCCCGTGGCCAGGAACTCCAAAAGAGTGCAAACACCAGCGTAGATGAGGATGGAAGTGAATACCAGCATGAGAAGCTCATGATAAGAGAGTAAATCAGAGACGCAATTCAGTTGTATGAGTAGATGCATCCACAGAAAGCATCAGTGTAACCACGCACAAAGAGTCATGCTTGGCATGACCAAGAAACTTAGAATATCGACCAACTACATTATCAATGTGTTGACCACAGACCTGATACGTGCACCGCATAACTAAATCGAGCAGCCAGCACCGAGAACTAAGTACCATACATCAGCATCAAATCACAGGGAAAGAAGCTTAGGGGTCAGCATCCTGGCAGCTCGTGAAAGCAGTTCTCATGAAGAACAAGGATATGAGACCAAATTCAAACAGAACACAACCGCATGAAAAAACCACATCCAACTTTTATTAGAACCCAACAATCGTACTACAAAGATCAAGGCACTAAAAGACCTTGTTTTCTGTCGAAGAACAAAGCAATCAAATTTAGCAAAGAACTAACTGAACTACCTAGCACACGGGACTCAGTCCCAAGAATATCAGCACACGCTTATGGCATTATCAACGAAACTTCAGCTACCAAACGGAACCAACAGAAACGCTACGAGCTGCTGTTTTGTCAGCATAGCAGCAACATCATCTAGTGGGGCGCGACCTTGAGACTGATGGACTTGTTGATCCATGACATCCAGCTTCCACTTCCCCTCTTAGCAAAGCCTGAGGGACGCTTCTTGGCTTCAAAGTTCTCGTCGGCCACCGACTTCGGAGTCTGTTGTGGCTTCTTGCACAGCATGAAATTCCTGCAACCTTTTGCTCCAATTGTCTCCCATGGGCTCAGAGCTATATAACATGAACATCACATATTCAGTAAACAATCAGACTCAACTTATGCTCCACAGATTGCAGAATGCAGATAACTATTCTAGATTACTTTGATTCGAGTCAATCGATCAAATCAGCATCCCAGATTTCAAACTGACTCATTCATCGAACAATCCGATCATTCTTCGAACAAATCGAGTCGACAAATAACAAAGAGATCGAAGATCTAACTCTTACCATCAGATTCAGCGCCGGGGCAATAGAGAAGGAAATCATTCAGATTCGATCCAAGAACCGGAAGCCTCCCTTCCCTCGCATACGACTTCAACACCATATCAATCACAGCAGCCACCAATTCCTTCTCGTTCACAACAAACCTCATCGGTCCAGCACTCCCCAACACATTGGCCGTGATCAAAACCCTGTTCCCCTTCTCGGCCGCAACCTTCTTGGTCTTGTTCATCAACATCTTGAATTCCTTCTACTAACACAACTTTTCTCTCAAAATCCAACACACACAGATCACAATCAAAAAATCGAGAATCGGATCGAATCGAGTTTCGCTTACGGTTTTCTCAGGGGTCCAGGCCGAGGCAGCGATAGTACCAGCCTTGCATGCAAGAACCGAAAGCGATGAAGATGAGTGAGATCCCCCGCGAGGTGAAGACGAAGGGGGATGAGAGCATATGATTGCTACTACTACTAGGGATTTCCACCATTCACAATCGCGTGGAAATTAGGGTCAGGGTTTGGGACTCGATCGAGATGTGTTGAGAGATTTGGGGGAAAGGAGGAGAGATTTTGTGAGGCGGTGTTGGTGTGAGGAGGATGAGAGGGGCTGTGGGGGTATTTATGAGGGGATGGGAGACTGAGTATCGTCAGGGTTGGTTCATCGCAATAAATTTTTTTTTTGGAAAGTTATGTTTTGTGTGTTGATTTTTTGATGGATTTATGATTATGATGGATAAGTTTTATTAAATGAAAAAGTTCAGAATAGTGATTTAAGAAAGGGAACGAAGAGGCTAACCGGCAGCTAACAAGTTACTACAGCAGTTTTTTGCACAAAAAAAAAAGATTAATATAATAGTAGTCAATAAATTACTGCAACAGTATTTTATGCATAAAATCAAAGAGAAAAGAGAAGTTCAAAACTCAAACATTTTTTTTAAAGATAAATTTCAAATCTGATAAATCTAATTATTAAAAAAATTATTGCAATAGCTTTTTAGTCAACGTTCTATTCGCCTCGGAAATTTTTATTGAGATAATTTAAATATGAAATCCGCATAGAATCTAAAAAAAAAATCCTAAAAGATATTTAAAAAGTGAAAAAATAAAAAAATAAAGTATTCAAAATTCATAATCATATCATTTGTGTGCAAAATTATCATACAATTCATCTTTTGAAAAATACTCCCTCTAATCTATAAAAACTACAATACTTATTTTGTTGGACCGTCTTAAAAAAAATTAACATAAAAAATATCAAATCGTTATAATATATTTCACTATCTTCTCATTCAACTATACAGTAAACTCACTATCATTAAAAAAAAAATTTTTTATCAAATTCAATATACACATAAAATTCGTGTTGGGTCAATTATTATATTTAATTTCAGACATAGGAAATATGTTTTAGATTAAAATATCACTTTAACTTGTTATGCTGAATGCAACATTATTCACATCCTGAATTGGGAATTTGACCATATCAGAAGTAGCTATGTTCTTGAGAGGCAAATTAATTACTCCTTCAATTTCAAATTAAACGTTACAATTTGAGCATGAGACATGATTGATAGTTTATGTTATATATTTTAATCTGACGATAGTGACATGATTTTTTATATCATTAAGACGATAAACGAAATCTCTTAAAATACATATTGAATAGTTTAATAATTGAAAATGTTTTATATAATATGAAACCAGGAGAATATCTTTTTTTCTTCAATTTTTTCACAGTGATGAAGCAAAAAAATTGAATGGGAAAAAATACATGTCAAGATGCTTTTGAAGTCCTAGTAACTAGGTAGATTCTATAGAATAAATAGGCATACCCAATCCAAGATTAGGTTGTTAATGTTGTTCTAGCATATCAATGATTTCTAATTAGGTGATTAGTATAGGAGGGTAGACATTAGAAGTTGGGTTAACATTAGGTAACACACTTATAGAAGGTAGTAGGTAATATGGGTTTTCGGTATGTCTAGGATTTTAGCTTAATTACAGGGGACAAGAGACGTTATGATCTAGCCATCCTTAAAATTTGTCTCCTTTCTTTCTTATGTCTTGCCGAGTAAATACGACATTTTTTCATATAAGATTTGTCAATAAAAAAAAAGTCTCGGATCTACTAACTATAACATTAAATAAGTACGTTCTTTTAACCTATTAGTATCGTTGGAAAGATATTTTCTTCAAAAAAAAATTGAAAAAAACATGTGTGATAAGTAGAATACACACTAGAGGGTGGCGAGGAAATTGTGGTCGCGTTAGCAGGTCCTCGGCCGCCTTTCTATGAGACGTTTTTTGATGACTTTTTTTCCCCTGGCATGTTCTATGAACTAGCTTATCTCAAATCACGAAGAATAGTTGTGTATTTCTTAGCGAGCCATCGACTTCAAGTCACCGTTCAAGTACAATATAATATTCCATTTCTAAGATTCTCATCTCTTTCTTACAACTGTAGAAAATAATTTTAACATTAATCGAGCTAATCTAATGGAAATCACATATTATGAATTTGTCACACGTAGTTTATATAATAAACACTATTTACAACGCAGAGAAATGACTTCAAAAGCGTAAGCACAGTGATAAAGATTAATTTTCTTAATTAGAACCCGATCCTCGATAACAAGTAGAATATTCTCTAAGTGAAGAGCCGTCAAATAGCGCTTGTCAATCATAAAGTAGATTTGAAATGATCGAAGCTGAAATGTCACACATGCATGTTTACTGATGTAAACTTTCCAAATGGCTGATGACCCTTCCTTTTTTCACGGAAGATCCTAACAGTGTTCGAAAGAACTCCACTTGTAAAGTTGTAATTTCCATGCTTCTACTTTGCACGTTAAGTTATAGAACATACACATGTTGCATATGCTCGATATTCGACAAAGGTTTGATTCGTGGCTAGGTAGGGTGTCATTGTTTCGCGGTTATGTTTCTCCATCAATCGATCTCGGCTTTTCGAATTTGCTCATGAACCAAAATTCTACAAATTTAATGCAAAGCTGAGAATGGACTCCTATGATGAACGGCTTAGAAAGAGAAGCTCATGATGTTACGAGATCAATGTCGGCATTCATATCGGTATTTTATATATATTCAGAATAGGTCACACAATGTGATACATAAGAGTCTATGAACAAGTTTTTCAAAGCCCACGGTTCCAAGGCACAAAGTTGCAGGTTGGTTATGATCCCATTCCCCACAACAATAACTCAAAAAACCCAATATTTTCACTTAAAAGTGTCAGATCCGTGTTTGTGGATTATCTTTTATCTATCATTTAACATAATTGATAGATTTCTTGATATGATATCAGATCAGATTATGATATACATCACGAATTCGATGTATTCCTTTTCCTATTTAATGTGAACCTTAATACTATTACTTGGTTATAGATAAAAAAAATCCTAAAAAGAAATTGATTGTCAAGGTCCAATTTGATGCATCCAACAAAATTTACGAGAGCTATTGCTTTGGATGAATAAAAACAAAATTACTGGATTAACCCACTCACATAGGAAAATAAACCAACAGAGACAGTCCAAAGTGAGTTCATTACTATTCACTTCGGGCCTGGTCCTTGAAGCCCATTACTTAAACCTATTAAAGCCATTCGTATTGAACATCTCATAGCGGCCCATTATTAGCTCATGAGCTAAGCCCTGGATTTAAATGTTTCGGCCCATGTTCAGAGTCTACGAAGTTAACATGTTGGTTGGCAGCCCATTTGCAGTGGCACATTTCAAAAGCCCACAAATGGATGGGAATTAAATCTTGCCCTCACATTTTCCTTGCGACATCGAAAGTCAGATACTATGACCTGATCGACAGAGATCCAACGTACCTGTGTTATCCTAATCTTGTTTCATCCTCATGGTCTACAACTCATGGGCCAACTTCTAGTTTCAAAATTCAAAACAATTAAGAATAAGAAATTATTGAGGAGATATAAATCCTCTTAGTTTTCAAAAATTATTTTGATCAATTGTGTTATTTATATTTGATATGTCAAATCCAAACTACAATGTACAAAATACTATGATCAATCAATGATACATCGAAAACATAATATTTATCTCTTTTCTCCGTCCAAAATTAATTACAACAATTACAATCCTAAGTTTCTCTCACATCACACCACCTTATCAAGCTATTATTTTTTTTTTCATCAATCACTCGTAAAATTAAAAGTATAAAATTTTCTAATTCCTCGCACAAATATGCATGGTTAATGTCAATATTGTTATTAATATTAAAAAATAGAGAATATATATTTTCTTATAATTCATGTGATTAAATTCATGATTTAACTAGATTTATTTAATCAGATAATAATTTTTTTTAATCGAGTTCTTATCTAGAATCCAAGGAGATTCAGTAGACCTCGTCCCCATTAAAACTCATTAATCACAATTAACAACACTTATCCAAGAATCCCAGCCATACGAATTTACCATACTACCCTTGAAAACGCAACCGTCAACACATTTCAAAGTCCATTCTAATCAGTCATCACCCAAATTTTCTTTCTCTACCTCTTCTTACTTCCTCTCTCTTTCAGCAATTCCAACCATGGACGATTCCATCGACGCCGCCGTCGACGTCGCCTTCGCCGCCGATCACGGGTGGCAGAAAGTCGTCTACCTGAAACGCAACAAGAAGAATCAACAACAACAGGCAAATCTCCGCCAAAACGGAACCCTAGTCGCCACCGTCCCCGCCGAGAAGTCGATCAACGTGTTTAGCAAGATCGATGAGCAGGCGGAGGAGAGGCGGCGTAGGATCGAGTGGCAGAGACGAGATCTTGTGGAGGATGAGATAGCGAAACCTAGATCGCGAAACAAGATTCAATCGGATGAGGGGGATGATAGCGAGGGGGAGCAGGGGAGGGAGAACGAGATCGTGGAGGAGAAGAAGGTGAAGAAGCCGAAGAAGGAGAAGAAACCGAAGGTTTCGGTCGCCGAGGCAGCGGGGAAGATCGATGCGGCTGATTTGGCCGCGTTTCTTGTTGATGTAACGGTGAGGATTGTTTCTAGAATCGGATCGGATCGGATCGGATTGGATTAGATTGAATCGAATTGAATCTTGTTTCTTGAAATGATCTTGATTTGATTGTTTTGGTTGTGGTGAAGGAATCGTATGGATCACAAGAGGAGATTCAATTGATGCGATTCGCTGATTATTTTGGCCGTAAGTTTGCTGGAGTTGGTTCTGCGCAGTTTCCTTGGGTCAAGTTGTTCAGGGAATTGCCGGTGTCGAAGATTGCCGATGTGAGTTTGGTTGTCTTGCATTGATTTTCGTTATCAGTGTTCGTTTTAGATGAATTGCATGTGAAAGATTGATGAAACCGAATCTTGAACGGAATCTTTCTAGATAGAAACGATGAATTGGCATTAATTAGATATTCAATTGGTTGATCCTGCTGTGAATTGACGATCAGTTGGCGATTGATCAACCAGAATATCTGAAGATAGATGAATGGTTGATCCATGCTGGCGGCAATATTATTTGACCCATGCTGGCGGCAATATTCTATAAGATAGATGAATGGTTGATCATCATGTAATGTTTGAACATAATGTTGGAAAGGTGGGGCCTTTGTGCTACAATTAGGCATGCAGGCTTGAAATGGCTGTCATATCTTTGAAATCCTGGATGATATGACATCTCTAGTTATCTAAGGATGCGTGTTTTTGAAAACCTGTAAGATTGATTGGATGCTACTTTCAAGAGCTAAGGACGACATTACCCTTGCATGTTTGTGTCTCATAATAAATGTATTCATAGTTGTCAAAGCGTTGCCATTGTGTCATGGCGCTCGGCAATGAACTTCATGCTCATTCGCTTCATAGACTATAATAAAGCAGGCGTCATGACCTCACCACGACCTCGTCATGCACGCCATGGGCCATGATGGGCGCTTTGGATGCCTTGCTCACCATATTGAACTTCTTTTCTTTTGTTATTTTATCATCACATGTTTTTTCTTTCATTTTTTGGGAACTTTTTTCAAGTGTTCGTTTTGTAGCCCATTTCTTATTATTTTGAAACAAAATGAAAAGGAAAAATGATAATTCACGTATAAGATGATTATGGACAAGATATACCGAGTGCTAATTGTTTCTATAGTGCGGCTAAGAATGACTTCCAAGAGACAACGATTATCTTGGACATTATATTTATACAGAATCATATATTTTATGGTCTAGAGAGACTTATCCTTGATTAATTCATACAACTCTTTGGGTATTTATTTGTATTTTTATATTTTATAAATTTATGTTCACTCTTGAAGACTCCAATTAACTTATGAAGTTTGAACTTTGTAATTCAATTGTATAGTTTGTTATATGTTCTTCACGTTCCTCGCAAAAATATACATAAAGTAATCATGTATATTCACAAATATATAGTTTGTGTTGTTATTTTGGTATAAGTTTACATGAATGTATGAATTAGCCTTATGTTGCTATGGCGACGCCATTGTCGAGGCGCTATTGCTTCACCATGACTTATAATGGCACCTTGCCTACTATGAATGTATTACATCGTTGAGTGATGTGGTGTCTACATAGATTTGCTCAATGTTTATTTTTCTTGAACAGTTATCTCTAGGCCTTTGTTTCTTTTATGGTTCTCCATATATTGATGTTATCTGTCAGCTTATCTTGCGCTATATTATGTGCAGATTCCTCTTTCTCATATCCCTGATGCAGTTTACAAGACATCAGTGGAGTGGATCAATCGACATTCATTAGAGGCACTGAATTCATTCGCATTGCAATTACTGGACAGCATTCTTGCTGATTTGGCTAGCCAACTCTCTAGTGTTAAGGGTACTAAAAAAGGTGCCCAAGCTCCATCATCGAAATCTCAGGTAGCTAGGAGTTGAGCTTTTCGACTTCTTATGCTAGAATTTAATTATTTACTCATCATAATTTCCAGTTCTCACTTGAGTTATTGGCTGACCTAAATTTTTGCATTGACATTCTGACTTCAATGACAGGTTGCAGTGTTCGTTGTATTGGCAATGGTGTTACGTCGAAAACCTGATGTACTTGTCGGCCTATTAGCTACGCTGAAAGATAACCAAAAATATCAAGGACAGGATAAGCTTCCTATCATCATATGGATGGTTTCTCAGGTTAGCATTTAACACTTCTAGAGTACAAATTTTAGTCGCTGCTTAGGATAATTTTGCTTCCACTTCGTTTCTTGTTCGAATTGCAAACCTATCTTTTGCAGGCTTCTCATGGAGACTTAGCCATTGGATTGTATTTGTGGGCTCATCACCTTTTGCCTATACTCGGCAGCAAAGCCGGTAACAATCCTCTATCCAGGGATTTGATTTTGCAGCTGATCGAGAGGTTTGAATCAATTCATGACTACATAATGTCTGCGTCAGTATCTCGCTTTGACCATTTCTTTTAATATTAATCTCATGGTTGCAGAATCTTGGCGGCCCCTAAAGCACGTTCTATTTTAGTCAACGGTGCTGTTCGGAAAGGGGAGCGCCTCATTCCCCCTTCTTCTCTTGAGATACTGACACGGCTCACTTTCCCGGCATTGTCTGCTCGGTTGAAGGTCTTGGATCTCTTGTATAATAGCATACTTGTCCACTAACAAAAGCATCTGCTCATGCTGACTTGAAGGCTCCTTTTTTACAGGCTGCTGAAAGGTTTGAGGCTGTTTACCCTGCTCTTAAAGAGGTTGCTCTTGCTGGCACCCCTGGAAGCAAAGGGCTGAAGCAAGTCTCCCAGCAGATCTTTAGTTTTGCCATTGAAGCAATTGGAGAAGGTAACCCCAATATGCTCGTGCATTTTACTTTCATTGTGTGGCAAACTCAGTGTTAATCTGCTCTTTTATATGCGTATTTTCAGGCGCCCCTGCATTAGCAAAAGAAGCAGAAGGGATTTTCATATGGTGCTTATCTCAGAGCAATGAGTGTTTTAAGTTATGGGTGAGAGATTCGACTAATCCTATAGTATCTCTACACTTGTTTTTCCCTTTTGGTTGGCTCTATTAGAAACTTGATCTTTTCTTCAAAATAATGTGGGCAGGATAACACTTATGTTGACAATTTAGAAGCTAGCGTTGCTATTCTGAAGAAGCTGTCTGCGGAGTGGGAGCAACTGGCGCTTAGCCCGTCATCTCTGGGAACTCTGAAGGAAACTCTTATTAGTTTCCGCAGAAAGGTACGCTCTTTCATAAGCAGTAGTTACGGAGTTCCTAACTCATGGGTTCTATATTGTTGAGAGACTTTGAAGAATGCTATATTATGGTTTTTCTTTCCTCTTGCTAGTGAATGTTGACGACTTTACCTTCAGCAGATCAGTTATGTTCTGTATATGCTGTTCACGATTCTCTGTTTTTCTTGTACCAGAATGAGAAAGAGTTGATCGGAGAAGATGCTGCTCGAGGGGCACTTTTAAGAGATTCTGATAAGTACTGCAAAGTACTTCTGGGAAGAGTCTTAAGTGGAAGTGGCTGTATGAAGACCACAGTCGTCTTAGCAGTGGTTCTGGGTATTGCTGCTTTTGTCGCGTCTCCAAGCCTGCAGTCGTTTGATTGGCAGAGGATGTCCGCGGTGCTCAGCTCCTTCCAGTCCTAAGTTACATACCAGACTACAGCTGCTACTAAAGCAGCAGGTAATGCAAGCTAGCTTGACTGACTGACCAGCCACAGACACAGTAGGCTTGACAGTCTTCGGATAACAAGTATAGCTGAGAAAACCTTGACATACAAAGCAGGGGGTTTACATGGAAGCCGCAAGGCTCAAATCGACAGGGAACTTTCATATAGACCTAATCCAGAACCAGATAGACCTTTTTGATCTTGTTACATTTCCCTTTCTTTTCGTTTATGCTCATTTTGAGACGCCGTTTTTCGGTTGATCACCTCGACCAGTGACATGCCTGGTGAAAGTTGTGTTCCGAGGTGTTGCAAAAGGTCAGTTGGTACTTTTAACTTCATATCTGGAGAATTTTGTCAATAAATTCCTGTGAGTTCATAATGTTTCGTTGAAGTGCTTGCACTGCTTGTGTTGCCCATCGGATGCTGAAAGAGCTATTACCAGGTATTGGAATCGGTTTATGCCTGAGCGACGGCGGCCGACCGATGTTTACATGTTACCCCGGTATGCTCCATGAATATGATTACGACCCTGAAGTTTTTTTGCTACCTTGTGGAACACATGCTGGTTCCTTCCACACCCAAAATGCGATTGCACTTTGATATGGTACTTTAATTGCTTCAACAATGATTGTCTCGTGTGGTTTTATTCGGATTTCATTTTGAAACAACTTTTTCGATGACAGTTTCACGACAAAAATATGTTTTCAGAAAGATTATCAACCTCAGAGGACCTATACAAGACCTGACCTGATAATAGGACCTATACAAAACACTTTTTCCCCTCTTGTTTTGGAAGTGTAATCACAATGCTTGATGCAAGTTCAACATCATTGTTGAATGGGCCATAGAAGCAAAAAAATATTGCATATGAAATGTTTGCTTGCATAGGTCAAAAGCTAATTGTCATTGTCCCTTTTGCGCCTTAATCCTAACCAACATTTTCTTCCCAGAACCCCTTTCGTCCCACTCATCAATTCTAGGTGATATTTTACTCTCTACAATTCCACTTTGGCATGCTTCTTTGACACCACCAATCACCATTGAAAACCCACTTTCCCATTTCTCTCCTGTAAATTCTCCTCGTTTGTCCTCTCAATCTTGTACATCGCAAAGACAGACCCAAAACCCACTAGATCATCCATGGCTATAATCAGGTTTATTGCATATGTGTATACCACAGCAAACAAGATCGGAGTGGTTCTTGTCCAAGCAGCTCTTGAGTGGACTTTGATCTTTTGTATTCTCATTAACTCCCTGTTTTCATATCTTTTGATCAAGTTTGCATCCCATTTTGGACTCAAAAAGCCATGTCTTTTGTGTTCAAGGATTGATGGGATCTTTGAACCCCAAAACCCCAATTCATTGTACACAAGTCTCGTGTGTGAGAACCATGCTGCTGAGATTGGGAAACTGGGTTATTGTTCTAGTCATCGAATGCTTGTTGAGTCCCAAGATCTGTGCTTGGATTGCTCGAATCAGCATCATAGGCAAAAGGGTAATTCAATGTTTGCAAATGGTGAGGTTAAATGTTCTTGTTGTGGTTTGATCATTGCCCACAAGAACGAATCTCATCACAATTCATGTGAGGTGATTAGGACTCATTCTGGTGTTTTTGGTCATACTCAAAATTCGATTTTGATGTCTAATCAAAGGGATTATGCTGAAAGTGGGGTTGATGATATTGCTTGTGATTTGGTACTCAAAGGGGAACAGAATCTTGAATCAGATGGTTTATCTGAATCTTTGTCTTCTAGGTTTAGGTGCAAAATGTTAGATGGTGTTGGAAGAGAAGATTCAGTTTTGGAACCATTGATTGAAGTGGATTCATTTGTGGATATGAAAAGTCTAGTTGTTGATGATCCAGGAGAAGTTTCACCGACTGGTGTTCTTTCTCATCATTTGGAGTTCTATATCGAGGATGGTCGATTGGTTCCGGACGACAAATTGCTTGATTCTGTGGTTCATGAGGTTAAGCGTGATGGCTCAGTAGGTGCTGAGGAAAGCCAGAGGGATTGGGATCAAAAAAATGTTGTTTCTTCTGTTTCTGAAGTGTGGCAAGGGACAGAAGAGGTACCAGTCTTGCAGCAAGATACAGTGCTAGTTGAACCTAAATTTGAGCAGGAACAATGTTGTTCAATGCTTGATTTGGTGACATTGGATGAAGATTCATCATTTCCGGGAAGCCAAAGGGAGGAGGTAAAAGAAGAGGTTAATGAGCGAACTGTCGATGCTCCTGCGGCTGAAGTGTCAACGAGAACAGAACCAGAAGTGTCTGCATTGGCTACACTTGATTCAGGCATTGCTCCAAGAATTTGTACTGCAATATTTTCCTATTCTAATTTAATACTTTCCTATCATGGTTTGACATATATGTTGATTGTTTCATATTTTCAGCCTCTGAGGATTTATATCAAGCAACTAAAGAGGAGGCACAAGAGGTCAGCCATGGAGAGCTTACGGATTTAAATTGGGTTGAAGAGTCTTCTACTTCTTGGGAACAAGACGAGCCTCCTACTCGTGATGTTTTGGAAGTTTCTACTGGCTCTGATGAGATACAAGCAAATGGTGATCCTGGTATGAACTAGCGTTTCATTTCCTCCCGTGAACTTCACTCGACTGGACTAACAAATTGTAATTTAGAATGCTGATGCGAGACACTTTATATATAGATCTTAAGCAGAGGGATGGAGAAAAACTACCTCAGGAAGATGCATTGATTGATGTCAGCCAGGGAGATCAAAATGATAATCCTTTTGCTTTCCCTGAGCAGAATGAGTCAGAAATCCCTGCAGATAATGATCATGGTGAGACTTCTATTCTTATTTGTTGTGACTAAAGCGGATGCTGCATTTGCTTGACAACAGAGATTTTCATAAAGTTAATGTCGGAGTTGTTAGTGTTAGATGCTATTCGGTATCAGGATGAGACGGAGAATTACAAAGATATGGTAGTGGATGTGGATGGGGATGGTTATGAAGACGCTAAAGTAGCCTTTCCTGGGGAGCATAATGAGGCACAAGCAGAGCAAACAGAAACACCGCCTTCTGTTGAAAGCATGGATCAAATAGAAAAGAAGCTGCTTCTCCTTGCTCGAAAGGAAACAGCATCGCAAGAGTCATTGGATGGGAGTATTTTAAGTGAAGTTGACAATGGCGATGGAGCTTTAACGATGGAACGGCTTGAATCAGCACTGAGAGAAGAAAGGAAAGCATTGCGTACCTTGTATGCCGAGTTAGAGAAAGAAAGGAATGCCGCTGCGGTGGCAACTAACGAGACAATGGCAATGATAAGCAGGCTTCAAGAAGAGAAAGCGGCTATGCAGATGGAAGCTTTGCATAACCAGAGAATGATGGAGGAACAAGCCGAGTATGACCAGGAAGCATTGCAGATGATGAACGAGGTCATAGTGAAGAGGGAGATGGAGAAGCTGGAGCTGGAGAAGATGCTTGAAATCTATAAGAATAAGGTCGTGGAATATGAAGAGAGGGAGAGGATGAGAATCTTGGCCCGAAGAATAGACGGCAGCACTAGAAGCAAAGCTTCATCAGGATTTTCTAGCAATGCCGAGGAAAGTGATGGGTCATCTATAGATTTGAACGACGAGGCAAAGAAAGTTGATGTTTCTAGTAATCATGAGGGAGATGGACACCATGACGAAACGCTTCCTGATACAGTTCTAGATTTGCATGACTCCCTGGCGAGTTTTGAAGAGGAGAGGCTATCCATTTTGCAGCAGCTCAAGGTTTTAGAGGAAAAGCTCATCAGTTTGGCTGATGAAGAGGAAGAACATGACGAGTCGATGAAACCATTTGAGAAGTTCTATGAAGAGAATGAGGAGGAGTTTAGAAAAGCTGAAGACAATGGGACCGAAATTGACTTTTCTCGCATAGATGATAATCATCACGATCATCAGGACTACACATTATACGGTTCAAAGCCAAAGAAACTTCCTTTATTTGGTGCCAGCGATTTGGAGCTTGAAGATGGAGAAATTGATGGAAGTGAGCACGAGAAAGACCCAGCCATGCTTCCTGTCACGAAATTCGAATTAGCAAAGAAGAGGCAAGTGATTGAGAAGGAGATGGGTAGCGTGTACGAGAGGCTTGAAGCACTGGAAGCTGACCGTGAGTTCCTAAAGAATTGTGTTGGGTCACTGAGGAAAGGCGTCAGAGGGCTGGACCTTCTCCAGGAGATACTACATCATCTACGTGATCTGAAGAATGTAGAAAACCAAGCTAGGTCCTTGAACGATTCCTCATTCCTGTAATATCCCGCCAAGATAACAGGTAAGCATATTCGTGTTTTTCGTTAATCATCCATCATCTACCCACATACTCCTACTATATCCGACTCAAAAACACGAACTCAATGTTTGTTAATTGCAGGTCGTCTTCGGCGTGTTGTGAGTTCATAGGGTAAGTCCCTATTTGGAGAGGGATGATCCTGTAAGTGTTATATATAGCTCTTGTGTCTTTTGTGTGTCCAAAGAGGACCCAAGCTTTTTGATAATTGCTAATCATGCCCTAATATCTCATCCCCCTGTACAATATACAAATGAAGGGGAATAGTTAAGGGGTTGCACTGTGAGGGAGGTGATTAGCACCTCTCAAGTTTTATTTGTGGGGTTTTCTCCTTGTTGAGTGCAATTTTTGTAGTAGGATAGTGAGATGAAGCCAACCATGATGTGATTGGATCACAAAGCTGGAATGTCCAAAAAGAGATTCCGGGGTTAGGTGGTGCAGCAGATTCGTTTTATAGGCCTGTATCCATTTTTTATTTGATCTGTATTGTTTGAGCTTGTTTTTGTTGCGAGGCGGCGGACCCGCGCAATGTATATTCGCCATGTAATGATTTATTGTATCGATATGTATGTTATTTGAGCTCATACTCCCATAGAGATTTAGTAAAACATCTTGTTTCTTATAGGCTAATGATGATACAACTAAGTGCAATGACGTCCCAAGAAAAGAACATAATCAGCTGGGGAGATACTCCTATTTACATGTACAACACTATATCGAACATCATAATGTTTCATTCCGCTGTAGTATCAAAGAATGATAACCTAGCTAGACTAACATAGCTATACACCAACAAATACATTTATCTGAGAGCTAGTTGCCAGAGGTTAAGAGGCATAAAGTTCCATAAGGTGCCTATATTACAGCCTCGTGATTAAACTCTGAACCATGCCCCTTCATATCGTATCGCTTGGAGCTCAAGCGCGCGCTTGAAGTCCGTGCTTTTGAAGACACATTGGCTGAGATTCTACCTGAACAAAACAGCATTACCCTGATAGTCCATATTCGATGGGCTGCTTCCCATAAGGATCCACTGATCAAGTTCTAGATGGCCCGCTCTTTTGATAATCCGACATAGAAGTTCCAGGAGTAGAGGTGATTAATCTCGGGGTGGAAGGGTTCGTTGTTGATGCAGATGTAGAACTGAAAGACGCACAGGAAGTCCCAACATTGGAGGAAGAAGTGCTGCCATGACGAGATCTCCTGTATCTTGTGTCAGGCATCCCAGGCTTCCTTGGTTCTTCTTGGGGGCATGATCTCTTCGAGAGCAACACCACCACACGACACATGTCGGGACGCAGTCGAGGATCGGATTGGACACACAAGAGACCGATGTGAATGCACATACTAATTTGATCTGCCTCTTCTCTGACCACTAACGTAGGGTCAACTATCTCCAAGCTCTTGCCTTTTTTGTGCGACTTATACGCCTGCAAGAAACAAAACATACTTTCAGAAGAAATACAAGAAATGAACTGAACTCGATGTCGAAGACTCCCTCTTGATTACGAGGCCGGAGCTGGTTATTCAGAATTTCCTGTAGTGTGTAAGATCCTTTTCTGGTTAAATGTCTGTTGGAAAAGTCTACATAACCCGCAACAATTCCTGCTTTTTTCAACGATTTTCTCCATTCATGGAGAGTACATTCATTATCCACATTCCACATCATAGAAAGACCTTGGCATAGCCCTTAATATTTGCATACTATATTTTGAACAGGATAATCATGAAAACCATGAAGGACTTCTAGAAAGCAGAAGCTGATTGGTGCAAGTAATTGAACATCAAAGAAAAAAAAAAGGAAAAAAAAGGAGGGTTGACAAATAAAGTCTTGAAAGTCGTTCAAGATAAAAATGTTGCACTTTTAACTGTCTAAAGTTACCATAACCAAGATATTAATGCGACATTGGATCAAGATGGCGTCGACTTCCAAATATGGTGCAGGCCTTAATGCCTTAAAATAGCATGCTTCTATTTTATTTTATTTTCTTCTTTCTTTCTTTTATATATATGAGACAAATTAAAAAAGGAAAAGAAGAGAAAAAAAATGCATAGACCACAAAATGCATGATAATCCTTTCGAAGAATTTACAGGTGGATGGAAATAGATTCATTTTCCTCTACTGCTTGATGCTGGCCTAAGACTTTAGGCATTACTATTGCACAAGAAGCTGGTTTACACGATGATAAGGATAGACTCATAGAACGAAATGACACGAATCAAGAATAGATGCACAAAAGTGGCGGACTCACCCAATCAAGTAAGTTTTCTGCATCATCAGCAATCGGCAAGATTGAAGAATTCCTTCGACCACTAATCAGCTCTATCATCAACACACCGAAGCTATAGACGTCAGCTTTAACTGTTAAATGTCCGTGCACAACATACTCAGGAGCCATATAGCCACTGTTTGAGTCAAAATAACATTGTCAGGCAAGACAGTTTCAACATGGAAAGGAAACCAACAAAGAAAAGCGTGATGGTATGATGGAAAGACATACTTGGTACCAGCTACACGAGTATTAACATGTGTTTGATCCTCGGGAAAGAGCTTGGCCATGCCAAAATCTGCAATCTTTGGAACCCATTTCTCATCGAGTAGGATATTGCTGGCCTTTATATCGCGGTGTATGATGCGTAAATGTGTGTCCTCGTGGAGGTAAAGTAATCCTTTGGCTACACCTGATATTATATCATAACGCTTATTCCAATCAAGTGCCACCTTTTTATCTGGTTCTGCACCAAAGTAACCACGCAGAATCAGGTTATTTAACACTAACATGAAGCTTGAATAAGTAATTCAGGACGACTTAAAGATCTGAATCACTCCTTAAGATCAGATAGCTTGGAAGATAAAGAACAGATAATTGAAGGGTTTAAGTTGCTGTTTATCCAAATTTAGTTAGTGATGAATGCAACAGTGCTAAACCAATGGTGTTTGAGCCCGGCATCTTTGTTCAAACTTTACACTACAGAAGACTCTATGATCATCCAGAAATTCAGCAGCTCATCTACTGGCTAGAGCATTTAGTAACTAGCATATCTAATAACTAGCATGCTACCTTGGAGTAGCCATTTCAACACTATAGTACGTGCCATAGATATATTCTCCACATAATACGAGCTTCAATTTTTGACCGAAAGAGAAAGGCAAGCTCCTGAAACGGCCTAATTTGGCATTCTTTTCAACCAAAAACAAGCATACACTAAGACAAAGATCGCAACGTCATTGAGCTACAAGCAATGCACTCACTGAAGAGGAGCTTGTCGAGGCTCTCGTTGACAACATACTCATAAACAAGAAGCTTCTCATTGCCGTGCATACAATACCCCAACAGCTTAACAACATTTCGATGCTGAACCCTCGCCAACAGCTTCGCCTCCGTCGTGAACTCCTGCTTCCCTTGCTTCGAACCACGCGATAGCATCTTCACCGCCACCTCCCTCCCATCCCCCAATCTCCCCTACACACAAACACAACACAACAATCACTTCTCAAACCCCCCAAACCCTAACCCTAGCCCTAACTCAACAGATTCAAATTCACCGATCCTCGAAACTCCGATTACACATATCCAATTACAACTGTACAGATACCTTATAGACAGGTCCGAATCCGCCTTCGCCGAGCTTTCGATCGGGATTGAACTTGTCCGTCGCTTTGGATAAGTATTCGTATGAGAAGTGCTTTTGTTCTTGAGCTGCGAGTTTCTCGATATCGTCCTCCTTCGATCCATCTACAAATGAAAATCAAGATTAATCAAACACAACAATCAAGATTAATCAATGAACAGATTAAACTCATCCAAAAAATGAGAATAATATAATCAAATGAGAAGTAAAGTGCCTTTGCGATTGGAGTTGAACATGAATGATTTGAGGAAGTTGTTTATGATTTCTCCAGATTTCATCGATGAAGAAGCCGATATCGAACTCTGATCATGGGAGGATGAAGCAAATGTAATGTGTATTATGAATAGAATCGGTGACTATTATTATGATTATGATTATGATTATGATTGGTGGGCAAAATGACGGGGGTTTTCTGGGGCAGCGTTTGATTGACTTTTCGGCCAAGGAAGAGGATTAAGACATTGTTCCTTGTTAAGAGCTATCGTATTCACTCTGTGTTCGACGTATCGGTTTCGTTCTGATCTATTCCATTTGATACATCGTAAATGGTTAAAAAGACGTCATTTCATTTGTTTTAGGATTGTTGGATTAGATTGACAGAAAATATTTATAAATATTTAAAAAAGTTGTTTTTTATTGTAATTTTTTTAGTAAATAGTTTGATACTTGATAAATCAATAATTTTAAGTTATTTTATTTGTTTAGATATAATTTTGAAATCTTTGTTAAGAAAAAAAAAAGTTTCAAATGGATTATGATTTTAAGTAATTTTTTCCCTTTGAATTATAAATCATACCAAACATATTTCATACATTGTAAAAAGTACTCTACATCGTAAAAACTGTTTAAGATTGGTTTCGGCCGACTTTTACTTCTGTCGTGGGCCGCTGCTGAAGCATGAATGATTTTGGAGAACTTTATGATATGGGTAGTGGGCCGGTCCAAGGCATGGATCTCTACCAAAATACATAGTGAATAATTTGGATTAAAAAATTCTTATTTTATGTAATTCAATGATAAAACAAAACTTACCAAAATACATAGTGAATAATATAAAAAATTAAAGTATTACACTTACAAAGGAAATATAAAACAATATACAAAGAAAGTCATCCCATGATATGTCATCTCATTGTGTGCCATGATATTTCATGTTATGATATTCTATATCAATTAATTCAATTGTGAGTTTAATGGTATTTTCATTTTTGTTATATTTAACGATCATCAATAATTATGAAATTAAAAAGAATTTTTTTTTACATTTTCTTTTTTGTATTTCATTAATTTTATTAAAACCCTTCATATATGTCATGACAAAAGAATATGTGTTTATATTTTTTATCGTTAGTATTAATTATTATTGAAAAACGATACGATTGAAAATATTTTTTTATAAAAATTTAAATTTTTGCCAAAAAGAAAAAAAAATTCAAAAATAAATTGGTTTTCTTTTTAAGTAAGAGGTCATTTCATTTCAAAAGCCAAACACACATCAAGCAGAAATCAAAACAAAGCTACACTCTATTTTCGTTCGGTTTCAATATGGTGTCAAGCTCTTCTTGTAATAACTTTATTTGATTCATGAAATGATATAATTAATTTGATAATTCTCATCGTTTCGATAAAGAAGACACAACTAAGTAAAACGAAAATATGAAATTAATTTCAAGGATCTCGGGGGATGTTATTTAAGAATATCGTGATAATTTCAAATAGTATATATCATAGAAAACATATGCATTCATATTGTTTACCTAAAAGGAATTTTATGAAAATATTTGTCAATATTATCAAATATAATGAAATATTTAAATAATGAAATATTTTTTTTATTTAATATTTTTTATATTGTCATTAAAAAAAATTAGAACTTTTCACGTTACAGTATTTAAAACTTCCTTAAAAAGAAAAAGAAGGGAAAAAAATCATATAATTTTTTTTTTGATATTTTTTGTCTATTTATTTTATTTTATTAAGTTAATTAAGAGATTTAATCATCGATGGGATGAAAACGTGTATCATTTGATATATGATTTAAGTTGTATTTATTCTTACTTAGAAAACGTTTTACAACAAAATTATACATAAAAATATCATGGATTATATATATTTCGAAAATCCATTAAATATTCTCCATAAAATCAAATAATCTCATAAATGTTCAACATTATATACACATAGTCACTAAAATATTAACAATATCAACATAAGTATTCTTAATAAACAATCAAATTTATGAAAATTAATCACGTTTAAAATTAAAAAAAAATCCAAAGACATGACACACTAATGCTAGTAGTACTTTGATAGACGAGCGAGGTGATCTCCGTATAGATTTTCTGAACTAAATCTTGATTTATCTTCAATTAATCAAACGTGACAGATATGATGAGAGAGGTACACTGGCAAGGTGATCTTAACGCTGCCCATACTTGCATCTCATTTCCTTTTACCACCAACATATGACCAAATTCGTTCACACCATTCCCAGCTAGATGCGTCGTAAATTGATGGAGGAGAGGAATAAGGAATATGCCCACAAAGACTTGTGAACCATAGATGATAAATGACCGCCACGTGGCTGGATCTAATAGTGCTAAGTCCCACATTTCATCTCCTATATCCTTCGGCGTAACATGAAAGCGACCGAAGCAAGCGAACCCCTCACCCTGCTCTCTCAAATCTCATCAGTCTCCTCTCCACTCGACCTTTCGTCATTTATTTATCCTCTTTTCATTTTTCCCCTTTTCTCGACCCCCTTCTAATTAAATCAATCAATTCCGCGTGGATCACACACCATCTCACCTCTTCCCCACTCATCATCAATCATCGAACTCGAAGCACTCTCATTCGATCCAAATCTCAACGTAATCTCCACGCATCCTTCACAGATTATCAATTCCATTCGATTCAATCCTCATTTTGATCGCCACAATCTGATCTTGTTGTTGAATTTGCAGGTGAGTTCTGTGTGCAGAGGTGATCGAAAATGGCGGCGTTCAAGGTGTCGCGAGTCGAAACCACGCCCTTCGATGGCCAGAAACCAGGGACTTCCGGTCTCCGCAAGAAGGTTCCTTTCTCTCGCTTTCACCTGGATTATTGCTTGCTTCGATCGTGTGTTTGATTCGTGATCGATCTGTGGAGCTCGATCGATCGGCATTTCGTGATTCGATAGCGACTCGTACTATGGTTGATTTATTGGGACTCGATTCGTGTTTGATTGAATGTGATGCGTGGGAAATTATTTTAGTTTAGTGTTTGATGTAGATGTAAGATCAATGCATGTTTCAGTGAATTGGTGCGGTGATCGTCGTTATCTTGGATCTGGTGGTGCTCATGCTCGGGGGAAATTGTGATCCGTGCGGTGTTGATTGTTTGATGTGTTTCATGTATTGTGTTGTGTTCAGATTCATTGGATGGTTAATGTTATACGTAGATCATAATTTTTATCTGTCAACCTTGAAATAATTGATTTTATGGCCTCCGTTGAATCACATTGGCGTTCAGATTGATTGGATGCATGTTCAGAATGGCCAAGCTATTACATTGGCGTCACAGCTTCACTGTCAAATATTGTACTGCATTCTTTGCTTCTTTGTCCGTTCTCAAATTGCAATGTTAGGCTTTCACTTAGTCTTTATAATTATTTTATTTTATTTTTTTGGTTTTTGTTTCTTGATTTCAGGTGAAAGTGTTTGTGCAACCTCACTACTTGCAGAACTTTGTTCAGGTAACATTTAATGCTCTTTGTATGGAAAAAGTTGTCGGTAGGGTTTCACTTCTTGAATATTTGTTACCTGTAATGGCTACTGCTAGATTTTTAAGGGGTCGATTTTTGTTAGTGACAATGTCTTAGAATTGTCCTGAACATGCTAGAATTCTGTAACAAGGCTGTCAAGTGTGACAGATTCATGTGCTCGCTACTCGTAGTTATCTAGAACACCGGTTTCTATTTGCTAATTATATCCATTTTGGACATATGGGAAACGAATGATGAAATACTTATGTTTATCTGAATTTTACATGAACACGCAGGTAAGACATTGGTTGTTTCTGGTGATGGCCGTTATTACTCAAAGGAGGCCATCCAGGTATGATATCAAAGCATAGGCTATTTTGACTTTGTGCTTTCTTTCTCTTCTTCAGTTCCCTGAAATTCCATCGCGTATAAATGGAAGTCCAAGCTACTATTGAAATTTGTTTATAAATTTTTTCAGATCATTATAAAGATGTCAGCTGCAAATGGAGCGAGACGCATTTGGGTTGGGCAAAATGGTTTGCTTTCAACCCCTGCTGTATCAGCTGTTATACGGGAGAGAGTTGGAGTTGATGTAATAAACTAATGATCTCTACTATTTTTCCCTTAAGTCTATTGCTTCGTTAAGTACCAATCTTTGTATGGTATTCTGGCGGCAGGGATCTAAGGCATCTGGAGCTTTTATATTGACTGCAAGCCACAATCCAGGAGGCCCCACGGAGGTCTGGTATCTAAGTCTCTCCTTTGTTTACTTGGAGTGTTAAGGTTATAGATTCTGCTAGCATCTGTAAATGTTCAGAACAATAAACTCTTCATGATTTATACAAGTTTGTAATCATTTTGAAATCTTCAGTATTGATGTACTCTAATGAGGTTTTCACTTGAAGAGGGACGTTTCTTTCAGTTCTTTTCTCTTGCATTTTTTGATTCAAGTTGAATCATCTAGATTGATGAAAGCAATACATTGACTTACCATTGCCTCTTGGCATCCTAGTTATAGCAGTCGTATCCATTTTTTTCTCTCTCTTTTTTTTCTTGGGGGGGTGGTGGTGGTTAGGTTACCATCAGTATGGTTTCTGAGCAGCTTTTCCCGTTTGATTCTTTGCTGTACTGCAGGATTTCGGAATTAAATACAACATGGAAAATGGAGGACCTGCCCCAGAGGGAGTCACTAATAAGATATATGAGAACACCACTACTATAAAGGAATACTTGATTGCTGAAGACTTGCCTGATGTATTATATCTGCATCTAAAGCCATGATTATACCAGGTTCCCTTTGTGATGCTTTTTTTTTTTGACAGATGTTATGTTGTCTGAATATTTCAGGTGGATATTTCAACACCTGGAATAACTGGCTTCTCAGGTCCTGATGGACCTTTTGATGTTGAAGTTTTTGATTCTGCTGATACATATGTGAAGTTGATGAAGTAAGCATCCCTCATTGAGCTCAGGAACTTCTTAGCTTGCGATTCAGATGCATAATAATTGATGAAATCTTATTTCTGGTATTTTCCTGTTATAAAATAAAAAATATGGCGCAACCTTGTTTTATTGTAGGCACAACTTGTAACTTAAGGTCGTAACTGTGTCACCTAACTGGAACTGCGGTTGTTAACACTTCCTGTTATCTTTTGCTTAGATTGCAGTAGCTCCTTGTCCTATTTTTCTTTTTTCCTTTTTTATTTTTGTCAGAAATGTTACTATTATTATTAATAATTCTCTAGAAGTGGTTCACTTGTCTAGGTGTTCGAATTTAAAATTTTTTGTTTATTGTGCTTGGAACTATGTCTATTTCTTTGATTGGATATGCAGGACAATATTTGACTTTGAGGCTATCCGCAAGCTGCTCACGTCTCCAAAATTCACATTTTGGTAATGGCACCATACTGAAGTTACTTTTAATTTGCATGGATGTTATATGATTCAAGAGTTGTTTCTGCAACTTATCGTCCCTTTTGTAGCTATGATGCGCTTCATGGAGTGGCTGGGGCTTATGCAAATCGCATTTTTGTAGAAGAACTCGGTGCAGATGAGAATTCACTATTGAATTGTGTCCCAAAGGTTTTTCTATGGCGATAATGCTTCTCCTTTAATTGATTAATTTCTCCTTGCTAAAAAGTGAACTCACATCGCCTTTTACAATTGCGAATTCAACAGGAAGATTTTGGAGGAGGACATCCTGATCCTAATCTAACTTATGCGAAGGAGTTGGTTGCATGTATGGGATTAGGGAAATCTAATTCTCAGGTCGAGCCACCCGAATTTGGTGCTGCTGCTGATGGTGATGCAGACCGCAACATGATCCTTGGTAAAAGGTAGATATGACTTGGCTTTCTCTTTAGCTAGTTTTCTCGTTGTAAACTTATAACGATGAAAAGAGAGATTCATTTAAAATTGATGAGAGTATCTACATATTTATAAGTTTAACCTAATAGGCCCATAACCTAAATAAGCCCCAACTTGGTAAACCTAATCATTAACTTCGACATTCCCCCTCAAGTTGGAGCATACATATCAAAGAGACCCCATTTGTTATAAATGTACCAAATTCTTCCACGAGGTAGGGGTTTCGTAAAGATGTCCGCTAATTGTTCTTCAGACCGAGTGTGCACCAACTTTATGTTACCATTCTTCACATTCTCTCAAACGAAATGACAATCCACCTTTATATATTTCGTTTTCTCATGAAATATTGGATTGTTCGCAATATGAGTAGCTGATTGATTATCACAATGAAGGATGGCTGATTTTGCCACAGAGAAACCTATGTCATGTATTAACATCTAAACCCACTGAAGCTCTCCAGTAGTATTCGCCATAGCAAGATACTCAGGCTCTGCACT
Source organism: Drosera capensis (assembly GCA_001925005.1). NCBI lineage: Eukaryota > Viridiplantae > Streptophyta > Magnoliopsida > Caryophyllales > Droseraceae > Drosera > Drosera capensis. Next base: position 83,690 of record LIEC01009682.1, on the reverse strand, counting down.
AGATCGAGAAACAACTGGCTGTTCTTGCTTTTTTATGAGATAAGATTCCCATCAAAGAACACACAATATCCTGTGGTAGATCTACGATCTATGGGATAACCTGCCAATTTGCATCAGAATATCCAACTATCTCTACAGTCTCGAAATCTAGATCTTCATAACCAGCTATATCAAGATGAGCATGATCATGGAACACGAGTCCTTGTCCGGGAGCTCCTTTTAAATAACGAATAATTTATAGTACAGCTCGTCAATGAGTAGTGCAAGGACAACTTAGGAACTAACTCACCACATTCACTGCAAAGACGATATCCGGTCGAGTTATGGTAAGAGTTCAGCTTTCCTACCAACTGTCGATATTTCTCTGGATCGTGTAGAAGTTCTCATCCTTCATTATCAAGTTTCACCTCAGGATCCATAGGCGTGTCACTAGGTCTAGCATCATGTAAGCCGACCTCCTTGAGAATATCAAGAGTAATACTTCCGTTGGGACAAAGCGATGCTATCACTAATATACGAGATTTCTATGCCTAGAAAGTATCGAAGAAGTCCCAAATCTTTATTATTAAACTTTGTCTGCAGAAATCTCGAGTCGATTAATACCATCAGCATCACTTTCCGTGACAACAATATAATCAATATAGACGACAAGAAGGATCAATCCCACAGGAGAAGACATACTGAATACTGAGTGATCCACACTGTACCTCTTCATACCAAGCCCAACACCTGCATCACTAAATCGACCAAACCAAGCATGAGGATACTGGTTAAGTTCATATAAAGCACGCAGACGACACACCTTCTCCCCTGAGCAATTGGTGTTTGCTCCATATATACCTCCTCGTGAAGAACATCATTCAGAAAGGCATTCTTAACATCGAGTTGAAAGAGGTCAATGAAACTGGGCGGCCAAGGAAATAAGAATACGGATGAAAGAAATCTTGGCAACTGAAGAAAATGCCTCATCGTAGTTAATATCATAAGTTTGTGTGTAACCTTTCACAACAAGACGCGTTTTTAAGCGTTCAACTGAACCATCCGGAAGATACTTAACTACGAACACCCAACGGCACCGAACCACTTGTTTCCATAGAGGCAACATCCCTAAATCCCAAGTCTTATTGCGATATAAGGCTTTATCTCCTCTCCATAGCACGAGCCCAACCCAAATGAGCCAATGCCTCTTGGACACTACCTGGCACATGTACAAACACAAGGGAAGACACAAAGACTGACAACTGTGGTGATAAGGTATGATAAGACACAAAATTGGAAAGAGCACACCGAGATCGAGTACGATGGACAATGGGAGAATTAACAGAAGCCGAAGGGTGGAGAGAATCGGAAGTGGATGCCGACGATGGTGGTCGAGGATCATTAACTGACGTGGAAGGGCATCGAGCAGCTCGAGGACCACAGGTATCTACTCGAAGAGGAGCCGGTGTAGAGGGCTTAGTTTCCGATGAAGTCCTAAAAGAGTGGGATGGTAATGTAGTAGTCATTGGTAAAGACACCTCTAATATCAGTGTCTGAAGAGAACCCGATACAGACACATCTCCAAAGTATGATCGACCCTCAAAGAATGTAACATTAGCAGTATCATGCTGACGTCGACGAGTAGGACTATAATAGACATAGCCTGTCTGCGTACGAGAGTAACCAATGAAGACACATTTTTCAACACGAGGGGACATTTTTTTAAGTGCAGTGGACATCGTCACTACAAAATACGAAACTAACCACAAATTGTCACACCAATGATCACGGGTGAGATTCAACTCTTCCTATCACCAACAATCACCATCAAATTGAGCACTAACAACCACAATGGATCTCACCCATACCACAAAAACCACTACGAACACTAAATCACTGCACAAACTTATGGTTGTCGGTATACCGAGGCAACCACATCATCACATGCGAACAACACAAGGATATATAGCAAACAAGTAACACCAAGATATGTGAATGTCCATCCAGTGAGAAAAACCCTAAAACCCTAAAACCCTAAAACCCACATGAATTGTAAATGCATGAATGTGGTGAACCATAAAGTCTGCGGTCCCTAATGGAATAGGTAACAAAGCGACTTGGTTCTGCGGTTGCTTTCACTGATTGTGCGTATTTTTTTTAAACGCCCTGACGGCAGTCAAAACACCGACGACGGCAGATCTGATAACATCTTAAACACTAATGCTCTGATACCATGTAACGATGAAAAGAGAGATTCATTTAAAATTGATCAGAATATCTACATATTTATAGATTTAACCTAATAGGCCCATAATCTAAATAAGCCCAACCTAATAAACCTAATAATTAACTTCAATAAAACTGATCGAACTTCATGTTCTTCGTAGGTTTTTTGTCACTCCATCAGATTCCGTTGCTATAATTGCTGCAAATGCTGTGGGGGCAATACCATACTTTTCCGGAGGTCTCAAAGGAGTTGCAAGGTTATAATAAAGAGTTAAAATCGCTCCTATTAAAAGTATCGTATTTACTAGCTTTCTGGATACCTGACCTGGGTTTCGTTGTCTTTAATTCAGGAGCATGCCCACATCAGCTGCGCTGGATGTTGTTGCACAGCATCTAAATTTGAAATTTTTTGAGGTAATGGGCATAGACATCTTTGCTGTTCTATTGTCTTACTCTTACCTCCTCTTTGTGTCTCCTGCACTTCTGGTTTGAGAATAACGGGGGGCTTAGCCTAACAGGTACCAACTGGCTGGAAATTTTTCGGCAACCTAATGGATGCAGGACTATGTTCAGTTTGTGGCGAAGAAAGTTTTGGAACCGGTAGATTTCTCGTCTTTCTGATTTTTTAGGCTTTCAGTCATGGATCTTGTTCGTTAATTTTTATTCTTTGCTTCTCATTTGGACAGGCTCTGATCATGTTCGTGAAAAGGATGGTTTCTGGGCAGTTCTCGCTTGGTTGTCGATCCTTGCTTACAAGAACAAGGATAACCTGTCTGGGGAAAAGCTTGTAACTGTTGAAGATATTGTTCGCGAGCACTGGGGCACCTATGGTCGACATTATTATACTCGATATGATTATGAAGTAATCGACTTATCTTTATTTCTTGACTCATTGTCTACTTTGTATAGTAACACCTCTCTGACTATGTCAATTTTTCTCTCAAGAATGTTGATGCAGGTGCAGCCAAAGAATTGATGGCCCATTTGGTCAAGCTAGAGTCATCCCTTGTTGAAGTTAACAAGTAAGCCTTTCTGTAATATCTTGGGTGGCTTATTCTTCTTTCCACCGTTTAAACTTACCAAGTTTATGGCGTTTTTTTACCCAGAATCGTGAAGGCAGCGCATTCAGTTGTGGCCAATGTTGTAAATGCTGATGAATTCGAGTACAAAGACCCTGTGGACGGTTCATTTTCAAGCCACCAGGGCATTCGTTATCTGTTCGATGATGGATCACGATTGGTAACTTCAGTTTCTTGCACACTCTGGATCATCTTGCAGACAATCATTATTTGTCTCAGAACCCAAGTTAATGCTGTCTACCTGAGTGTTGAACTGGTCGTTATTTTATTGGAATATAGGTGTTTCGGCTATCAGGAACGGGCTCCGAAGGGGCAACCATTCGGCTCTACATCGAACAGTACGAGAAGGATCCATCAAAAACCGGCAGAGATTCCCAGGAAGCACTTGCCCCTCTGGTGAGTTCCTGATTCTCTGAGTCTTCAAGTTCTTCCCTTTTTCCTTTCAAGAAACATGTTGCACTAATGGAATGTGTACAATTATAGGTGGCGGTTGCTCTCAAGCTCTCGAAGATGGAGGAATTCACTGGAAGATCTGCTCCAACCGTCATCACATGAGTATTTTTGTATCCTGTACGAGGGACTTTCCCTCTGTTCACACCAGTGGCTTGCTTCCTGAGACACTGTTAAGTAGCAGTTTTGTTTTGAGTAATTTTGAGCTGAAAGAGCACTGTCCGAATAAGCACTATGCGCTTGTAATTTTGACACAGATGGTTTGATGTTTACCTGTTTATGAACATATTGAACTCACGTTTTCCCCCTTTTATCATTTTTTAGAACATGAGCTCATCTACTCGTGTTTTATTCCAGATTTTCAGCACAGCGAGAAAATAAGCTTCTATGCGGATTGAAACTTGTCCGCTTCTAGTCCAGAAAATCCAGCTGGTCCCTTGATCGTAATAAAACCGAGGGAAAATTACACTTTGATTATCTAAATTATTGAGTTTTTGCACATTATCATCTCAACTTGTAAAATAGGTATTTAAATCCCAAATATATTTTTTCCCCCTTTTGGTCCGTTAACTGTGCCAAAGAGTTTAGGTAGTTTAGGTAGTCAATGTGTCAAAAATAGATGGTTTGGGTAGTCAATCTGTAATTTTTCCTTTGATATCTATCATTTAATTCGTTAAAATGTAACGTTTTGAAAGATCGACCCCCTAGATGTAGATGGTCAAAATGCATATTTTGAAAATTTAGGCAGTCAATATGCTAAAAATGAAGAGTTTTAGTTAGTTAAAGTGTAATTTTCCCTAAAAATGACGAGGTAAATGTACTTTGCCGTTCCTTTAATCAGCAAAGATCTTGACAACTTTTGTTACAATATCCTTTATATAAATTTTAATTTTTTCGCTTTAGCATATGGTGAGGTTACATGACTTGAGTTATAATCAGTGTGATTATATCACATTACTCTGTCATATATTAATCGAAATGTTTTTATATTTAAACTGTCTCAAAACAAATAAAATTTTTTATGTTTTGATAAAATTTTAGCATTAAAAAAGTTAAATCAATATTATCTATTATCATATATCCACAAACTTCTCTATGTTATATCAAACTCTATTATCATTATAAAAAAAGAAGAGAATTGATACTTTCAAGATCTATTTTACTACATCCATCATATGATGAAGGAATATTTTTACCCAATAAATTGATGTGAATGGGGTAGTCTTGAATGTAACAAAAATAATCTTGAAAATATCATTTTTCAAAAGATATTTTATCTTTATCAAAAAATATATAATTTTATTATACATATAAATTTTTATACAAAATCAATATATTTCGTTTAATATAAAACGAACCAAGTATTTGGGAATCAAAATTTAGATTTAGTGAACGTTGTAACATATTCAAAACAACAGAGTAAATTTTGTTCATCAAGATCCTCGTGGGTCCCAAAAGGTCCAACGCATGGAAATAAACGGTCAATCCTGTGAGCATCGGGCCCCGCGCATCAGTCCACTCATGCTCCTCCACGTGCCTCCCCCAAACCCATCAAAGAGAATCCAATGATACCCTACTCTTGCCCGGTCCCCTTTTCCCTTTCCCCTATAAAAATAAACCGAACCGGTTCACTCTCCCCTCACACACAGAGCCCCACTCACAAGCAAAATGGCGCCAAAATCCCTAGCCTCCTCCTCCTCGTCTCCGGCGCCGATGATGTCACTCCTCCTCTCTCTTGTTCTCATCTCCGCTGCCGCCGTCGTCTCCGTCTCGGCCGGACACGACTACTCCGACGCTCTCCGAAAGAGTATACTCTTCTTCGAAGGCCAGAGATCCGGCAAGCTTCCCCCGAATCAACACCTCCGCTGGCGCCGTGACTCCGCCCTCACCGACGGCCACTCCGCCGGCGTAATCTTACTCTTCTCTACTGTCAATGTCACTCACATTGTTCTTATCTGTTTGTCTTTGAACTAATATAACCAAGATATCTAATCCGGAATAGCTGGCTAGTAAAACACCGGATTGTAATCAGGACAAATGAGACCTCCATTGTTTTTCGGAACTAATCGTGCGGTTGCGGTTAATATGAGAACATATACGTGACAGATTATTTGATTGTTTAATTGTTCAGGTGGATTTGACGGGAGGATACTACGACGCAGGGGACAACATCAAGTTCGGGTTCCCGATGGCATTCACCACAACACTCCTCTCCTGGAGCATAATCGACTTCGGCCACCTGATGTCCCAATCTGACCTCGCCGAGTCCCTGGAAGCCGTGCGGTGGGGGACGGAGTACTTGATGAAGGCGACGGCGGTGGAGGGGGTGGTGTTCGTTCAGGTCGGGGATCCGGTGTCGGATCACGGGTGTTGGGAGAGGCCAGAGGATATGGACACGGCTAGGACTGTGTATAGGGTTGATAGGGAACGGCCGGGGTCTGATGTGGCTGGAGAGACCGCGGCGGCATTGGCGGGGGCCGCGATCGTTTTTAGGGGTAGGGATGAAGGGTATTCGAGGAGATTAGTCGACCGCGCCGTCAGGGTACGGCCACGCTTTGCACTCTCTCTCTCTCTCTTTGCAGCTTTGTTTTGTCTATAAAAAAATTGAGTCAGTTCTTTAATTGACTGTGGTTGTTCCTGTCGTAGCTTTAAATGTGGGTAGATTATTTGGAGAAACATGTTTGTAAGATTCCATTGCACAATGCACATGTCGTAGCTAGTACTGTTTCCGCGATGAATCTTGCATGTATAGTCCTGCATTTAATATTTGGGGCATTAATCGATAAGTTGATGTCATGCTTATGGATTGCATTGAGTTGCACTCCGCTTAACTCCTGTTTTTTTATAACTCATCTTTCACCTCTCGTTTGTCTTGCGAGTGCATTCATAGTGGAGAACCAACTCTATCCGAAGTTACGGTTGCCCTGATATGATAATCACAGGTGTTCGAGTTTGCAGACAAGTATCGAGGGGCTTACAGTGAGAGTCTAAGCAGAGCAGTGTGCCCATTTTACTGTGACGTGAACGGATACCAGGCAAGTACTCTCTCTTCAGTCCGCTCCTCTCCTTTCTTGAGTAGTTCGTTGGTTTTTGTTAGTTGCTACAAGAAACAGAAGTCAATTAATTAAGCAAGTGCAACAATTTATGATGCATATAGTATTTGTCTACATACAGGATGAGCTGCTGTGGGCAGCAGCGTGGCTGCACAAGGTCACGATGAGGCGAGAATATAGGGAGTACATTGTGAGGAACGAGGTGATATTAAGAGCTAGTGACACCATTAATGAGTTTGGATGGGATAATAAACATGCTGGCATCAATGTCCTCATCTCCAAGGTATGACTGAAAACACTCACACCCCACCATTTCTTACTTGTTGAAATTACTGTCTACTAGGAGTGCTATTACTACTACTTGTCCTTCAACAACTCCCTCACATTTCGCTACTAGTTGCATTTACTCTCCCTTCCCTGCCTCAGCTTTGTTCATTAACTGCTGGTTTGTGATGGATGATGTCTGGATGGATTGATTATGTTTGATAGAACGTGTTGAGGGCATGTGTTGATGGAACTATTCACAAGATTTAGGGGAATGAGAATGTATTTTTCACTTCGGTTCTCATTTTTATGGTCCTCACAGATAACCATGACTCAATCCAAGAAATGCCATTTAGGATAATGCACCGTCTGTTCTTTATCATATATTGTTGTCTTTGTGCCCATATTCTTCTTGTCCTCCAACTTGTTTTCTATATTCCATGCCATAATATAATAGTAGTAACTCTTATCATCTCAACATTTGATTGGTGGGGGCTCTTCGCCCTTTTTTGTGATTTTTGGTGCTTTCATGTTTGTGGGTCCTGCTCATGCTTCCCAAACTCAGACTCCTGACAACACAACCCAAACCAAGCAAACAAACTCTAAACTCAAGCGGCAACATGAATCCAACCGTAGAACTTTAAAACCCTATTTACCAAGCCAAAGCCAACAGGACTCTTCCTCATTGATGAAGGGTGAATCAAGTTATAGCTAGCAAAAGCCAGAAACAATGTCTTTGTTGTCAGTAAAAGGATTAAGACCGTGTTCATCTTTTCCAAACCCAAACCCTGTTCATTACTGGATTGTTGCGTTGATCCTGTTGTTGTGGTGATCTCTTGCATGTGATGACCGTGGCCAAATCTGTACCTCTGTAACTTTAGCCTAGAGTATGGGAGGGCATGCGTATGTGATTAATGATATGCTGGTGTAGAGTGACCATCACCTACCATATATATAAAAAAGTGCGATATGATAAAGGACAATACACTCTGATGATCTGCATTTCGAGGAAGCAATGAAGAGGGCACTGCTTTGTATAGTGCACAGCAAAGGGAGCAAAGTACCTATGAGGAAAAACACACAAGTACATCACAAGAAAGTGAAAACTTATACCTTTACAAGAACACTGGGGCACATGGACCTATATTAAGGGATCCCTCAGATCCCATTTTTGCTTGTGATTCTTTGATTTCCTTTTTTTTCAAGGAGTACTTGCTTTGGCTCTCTCTGTGCTTTCTCTGGTAGGTTGCATGTGCCAAAAGCCTGACTTTTTGCTCATTGCTTCCCATTTCTGCCATGTCTTTGCCCATCTTCCCCATCTTTCTCGACCAACCGTCAATAGATATGGGACCTGAAATGAAAATTAAATGCTCCTCTGCATTGCTATAGTATGAAATGTAAGCAAAATCTCGATAAGTATGTGCAGTGAACAAGTTTGAGTAAGTGTAGGATACACCAGTAGTGTATTTGAGTAAGTAATGTATGATAGCAAAGTAAATGTTCATACTGGTGAGCTTGTCGACTACTTCACATTCGGGACAGACATGTGCTACGCGGACCTAATATATCTAATATGATGTAATACCGTGAAAGACCAAAACAATAAAGAAAGGACGAGTTCAAGCCTCACACGACCGTGTTAGGCGAACACGACCTGAGAGAGTCCGTGTTTCGAGATCCTCTCTAGAGCAAGCACTCTCGTGTCAAGTAGACACGGCCAAGGTCAAGCCGTGCTTCGAGGCTGTGCAGGAAGGTGACATGGTCATGCTGGGTAGACACGGCCGTGCCTCGAAGTTTGACCTGCGAGATTTATTTTATTAAAATACGTTTTTTATGATCCATGTTATTATTTATTCTCATTGAATTTTAGGGTTTGAGTTGAGATTTAATACGATATTTTGTAATCCGGTCTTCTCATAATGCTTTGCCATCACGATTTGTGGGAGTTTGATTTGTGAGGTTTTTCTTCCGATACTTGGGTTTCCTTATGTTAATATTGTGTGTTCTTGTTTTTTATTATCTCGATTTCGTATTTTCAAATCTTTCTCATACATGACTATGGAAGTTCTTGTCCTCTTTATTACTGCAGATTAAGTTTTCATGATGCTTTTCCTATTCGAGAATTTCGGCAATATGAAAATTGATTAACAGTTGGTTTAGTATGATGGATGAGCATTAGTTGATTTGCATTGTGTGGTTATGAGCAGGAAGTTCTGATGGGGAAAGCTGATGACTTGAGATCCTTTAAATACAATGCTGATGGGTTCATTTGCTCGTTGTTGCCTGGAACCAATTACGCCCAAGTTCAATACTCTCCAGGTATACATTATACAACTTGAATTGATCGTACTCTGTAGGTGTACATTACACAAGACAGGATCTTTTATCGCGTTAATGCCATGATAAATCCAATAACATAAATCATCTAAGCATTTTGGCATTTCCTGTCAACAATTTAAAAGGTGGATTGATATTCAAGGCTGGAGGAAGCAACATGCAGCATGTGACATCCTTGTCCTTCCTGCTTCTAGCTTACTCTAATTACCTGAGCCATGCCGATCATGACGTGCCATGTGGATCGATCTCGGCCTCCCCTGCTCTGCTCAAACAATTGGCCAAGCGGCAGGTAAAGTACCTCTTCTTCCTCATTGAATCTTGCTCACACTTTTCCAGTGAACCTTCATCATATTACCGTTGGAAAAACCTTGCCTGTTCCTTGACATGTTTGGCATCGCTTGAATTCACATCTCCAACAGTGTGCTAAAAGCTGGTTATAGTTGCTTCACTCATTTCGTTACCTGTCTCAGTTATTTCTTACATACAGGCCCTTGCTAAAACCTCCAGGACCTATCTTTACCTTTCGATGTATGATATGTTTATATGACCCGTGAAACCTTGTTACGACACCCAACTACGTGACAAGACAACAATACTTGTCTCATATTAGATGTTTTTGATATTCGTTGATCAAATGATAGTTACGATGAGTATGCTCGTCGCTTACTAGTGATTGTTTTCTTGTTTGGTTTTTGCAGGTGGACTACATTCTAGGGGATAATCCACTGAAGATGTCATACATGGTCGGGTACGGATCACGTTACCCGCAAAGGATTCACCACAGGGCCAGCTCGCTGCCTTCGATCCAGGCCCATCCGGGCCACATCGGCTGCAAGGCCGGTTCTCGCTACTACTTGAGCCCGAGCCCCAACCCGAATCTGTTGGTTGGGGCTGTCGTTGGTGGCCCGAATGTCTCGGACACTTTTCCAGATTCGAGGCCCTTCTTCCAGGAGTCTGAGCCCACTACGTATATCAACGCACCTCTTGTGGGTCTCTTGGCCTACTTTTCGGCCCATGCTTGATTGGTTCTTTCGAAAATTGGAGCAGGATGGTAGCAGGATTCGAAGTGGTGAGCAAATGGCCACCCTACGAAAGAAGTTGTGCTTGATAGCATTGACATGATATTCTATGAACAAAGTCTGATGAAAAAATTGTCGAAGTTAATGGGAGATATTCTTATGAACAAAAATCTCTATGAAGGTATTGTATGTGTTAGTCGCATTAGCAATGATATAATTCTTCTTGTGTGTGAATCCTGTCACTTGATAATGTACAATTGTGTTTTCTTCATATTGAACTGATATGCACCCATATTAGAAAGCAAATTCTGTTCACCTTCAGTATCTAGTTTACCCGGTTTCGCATCCCCTGTCGTATGCTTGCTCATAGTATTAGGGTTTAGGAACATTGATCATTGATGTGTTGGGCCTGGAAAAGGTCCAGCCCAAGAGAGAAAAAAAAAATAAAACATTGACCAATGTGTTTTATGAAATCTCTAGACTCTTGCTGTAGTGGTTGACTAGATTTCTCATTGAGCTTGGTATGCAACAGGAAGGAATGATGGTATTTTGTGATAGTCAGAGTGCCATAGATTTGAGCAAGAATGATGTGTATCATTTCAGAACTAAGCACATTGATGTGAGATTCCATTGATTGCGGGATGCAATTGAGAAGCAGAAAATGAAGCTGAAGAACATCCACACGGATACGAACCCGTCAGACATGTTGACAAAGACAGTTATTAAAGACAAGCTTAAGCTTTGTTGCCGGCTTGTCGGCATGGATACCAGATGATGATCTGAAGACAGGTGTACCTCCCTTCTTGGGCTGGAAGGGGAGATTGTTGGGCCTGGAAAAGGTCCAGCCCAAGAGAGAAAAAAAAAAAAATAAATAATGTGTTTTATGAAATCTCTAGACTCCCTGCAGTGGTTTTTTTTTTTTTTTTTGGTCTTCCTCTGTCGTGAGAGCCGTGCCTAGGTTTTGTTCCATTACAGGAAGGCGCTGCAAATACACACAAAAAAAAAAGAGGAGGTCAGCTGCTTCAGCTTCTAATGACGCATCCAGCAGCTTCAGTTTGTTTTGTTCAAAGCAAGCTTCAGTGGCGCAGCCAGCAGCTTCAGTTCAAAGCAAGCTTCAGTGCTTTTGTCCAGGTTGGGCAAGCTTTAGTGCTTTTGTCCAGGTTTTGGGCAAGCTTGAGTGCTTTTGTCCAAGTTTTGGCAAGCTTCAGTGCTTTTGTCCAGGTTGTGGTGGCAAAGCAGTTTTTCCAATTTTTCGGTGAAAAAGCAGGTTTCAGTTTTCAAGCTGAAAATTCCAGAGACACCGCTTGCACTTGTCGAGAAGTAGGTTTTGAGTGTAATTGGGATTTCATTATTACTTCTTGTGTATGCCTCAAGTTTTACGTCTAAAACTTGAGAAGAACAATTGTACTTGTTTGCTGATATAGTGCAGTTTGTCGGTGTGCGCCCCGTGGTTTTTTACTCTCCAACTTGGGAGGGTTTTCCACGTTAAATCTTATGTCTGTGTGATTCGTCTCTTGTTAGGTTCTCATTATTCCGCAAATAGTTACCGAAAAACCCAACATTATGCGCCAAGGTTTGTTGTCAGTTATGTTCTATTTACAGTTTCAGGATCTGTCGTCTAACGACAGTATCCCATCCCAGGGTAGGGATTGATTGATATTTGTGGCAGTTCAAACTTCAGCTACATTTTGCTTGAAAGAAGTTCTCCTCAGCTAGCAGATAAGCTGATAGATGTAATAGAAAACTTCGAATGCTTACTATTTAAGCATCGAGGAACAGAGTCAGCCAAAATGATAGAAGCAACAATTCACTGATAGGTATACAAACATGACAGCGGAACATGACACTGGAATAAGTAAATACCTCCTATACAACACATGATAAATATGTTGACTGATCACTTTGTTGATACAATGAGAAACATTGCAAGTCCTAAAGCAAGCGCTACAGCAAGAGTTCAAAGACCGAGACCGAGTCCACAGCATTCCAGTGCTGCAGCCGAGGGGCTCTGCTTTGCTATGATGTTCAAAGACACCGTCGGCCAAGTTGAAGATGCATACGCGTACGTATATAACTTTAGGTTTGTGTAGAGCTTCAGGTTTCGGTTGCTTGTCATGGTGTGCAAAATATATGCAATTGGGCTTGAATCGATATCTCGATGTTGCCTCAATGGAGAACGCCTCCTTGCGTACTCCTAGGAAAATCGACGCGTTCCCTAAACCATTCACCTCTTTGGCCTTCCCGTTGGAAACATCAACCTCGATCAACGTATACAAATGTTTCTTTGAAGAGGAGCTGACCTCTTTGAAGCTTCGCAGGAACAATCAACTCATCATCTATCGCAACCATATAGGAGTTATGAGTGCGAATTCTTCGAAGAAAAGGGTGCACATCAGCAGCCAGTCGCACCTTCACCATGTCTTCCGCCTTCTCCAGAGATTTCTTCTTCCTCCTCCAAGTATCAATAGAACCAGCGCTACAACCCACGATCTTGCCATGAAGGTTTAACCGCAGAAAACTCTCCCTTGCAGTAGGTGACACCGGTAAATCCATGGGCAAATGGTGACAGAATGTGACTCGTCTCAACATGAGTCCAGTCACCATCTCCAGATCTCCATAGAGCAAGCAAGTGTGTCCAAGTTGCTGATTACTATCATGACTTGGAAATCATCGTCATCATCATCAGGGTTTGGACTGCGAGACAGGGAGAATGCATCCACATTAAAATGATAATATTTGGTAACCAATGTCGTCGTAACCGAGGGATAAGCTATCCGGAAGCCGAATGCTTGCACCGGACAGCGGATGATACAACCATAAGTGACGTTCCGATTCTAGAACCAGCAGCAGCCATCCCTAGGAAGATAATATACGCTTCCCCTTATTAGCCATCTCCGGTAAAACAACCCATCGGAACATATCCTTGGAAAAGAATAACACCGTGACTTAGACTTAGCTTGTTGTTATTGCTTCTCCTCCTCCGACAACAGCATCAGCCACGGGAACTGATTATTGGACGTGTCGCCGCGGGCATTCTATTCGGCACTTCATGGCCGACCTCCATGAAATTATGGATGTATTATAGATGTTTAACTTGTACTCCTATCTATTATGAAATCCTTATGTTTCAATCTTCAATTTAAACTAAATACACATCTTGAGATGTAAATATACGTAATCCAATTATGATGTTTGCATGCGATGTATAAACTACTTTTTGTATCATTTCAATCTTTAGTTTTTTTTTACCTAAACGTTCTCATATAATATGCGCGGTTCAACTGCTTTCATTTTGTGCCATGTGTTTGCTCACCTTTTGCTTTAAACATACAGTGTAATCTATTCAAATGGTCCGAAATTTACAAGCAATACAGATCGTGTTTTGATATTTTTTTCCCGTTTTATTTAAATTATAATAATTTGATCCATCACGATAATTTATATATATATTGAATAAATAATAAATGATAATTTTATATTCGTGAGGATATGAAAAAATGATAATAATATATAGATTGATATGCTATAAAATGAAAATAATTATAAAAAATTATTATAACTTGATATAAAAAATATGATAACCAAACTATCAAACAAAAATTTCAGGACTAAGACCTCAGAAACTGGAGACACATTCACCAAAATTCTTCTTCCCTTTTTTCCTGTCTCACCAAATTTCGTCGCCAATTCATCCAACACCAACACAGCGCCCTCTTGTTCACCCACATCAACGAGCCTGCATATCGCGATTCTTTATTCTCGCTGCCTGCACAACTCCGAACAAGGTCTCCGATCGGGTTCGCACTTTCTACACAATTGACTTTCACTATGCCCTTTTACCATTTTACCAATTTATTGTTTAATAATCGATGATTCTGGTCGTTGAAAGCATGAATTTGGGGGAAGATCGATGTCTTGGGTAAAAAAATTGATGTGTTTGGTGTGGGAAGATGAAAACCCTAGTGGGTAGTGCAAACTGGGTTGTGGGTTGTTCAGTTTTGAACTGGATTTTGGAGCAATTGTAGAATGGGATTGCTGGGTTTTTGGTGTACTGACAGGGTTTGATGGGATTATAGTGAAAGGGTTTCTCTTTGCGCCATTTTATCATTATTATCATGTGATGTGGTTGTAATGTGGTTTTGGAAGCTAGTTTGAGTTGATGAACTACTGTGTTGATTCTAGGTTTCGGCATTCGTTTGAGGTTCATTTAGAAAAAGAGTCAGTTGTCATACTATCGAGTGGTTAAATTCGGTTGCATGAACAATGCTGTTTGTTTGGTGTATTTTAGACATACTAGTGCCGGTTGTTGCTGGACTTGGTTTCCTCAGATGGTCGCTTATAGGTTACATGTTGAGTTTGGTTGTATACAGGGAAAATGAGTTCCAGCAGGAAGAAGACTCCCTTCCAGAAGCACAGGGAGGAGGAGCTTGCGAAAAAGAAGGTATGATGACTCTAAATACTTTGTATCAAGGGATCTGAAGGAAATATTCTGTTTTTTACAAGTTTGATGTTTTTGCTTTACAGCGGGATATGGATGAAACAGAACGCCTTTATGAGGAGTTCATCGAGTCTTTTCAGAGTGATGATACCCCCGGATCCAAGACTTTTGTTCGTGGTGCCACAATCAATCCCAATGAGCGGATCAAGAGTGATCCTGAAGGTTTGTTTGTCATAATTTTTTCCCCAATTTCTCTTTGCACTAGTATTTGCATCTGGTGTCATTTTAGTTGCTCTATGGAAAGTACATGTTTTTTCATTTATATTTGAACAGCATTAATAAACGTATGGGCCTTTTCATTCATTCGCAAATGGCAGGTGGAAATTCGAAAGATGGTGTATCTGGTTCAAAGAAGGGAAGTAGGTAAATTGAAAGCATTTGCCATGCATATCATAGCACTATGTTGATGTGCCAATGTAAGATGGAAAGGTCTATGTGACTATGTCCTAGAGTTGGACCTTAACTGCCTACTTATTTAAGTTCCAAAAGCTTGAGGCTTAGTCAATATCAAAGATGTTCTTCGTATAAAATTTTCAACGTAATGTTTTTGCTTAGTTGGAATATTGTAGGGATATGTGCTACGACCATGTAAAACATCTCTTGTCCCAGACTAGTTGCAATCTTATGAATTTCGTGTTGAGTCCTGGTGGTTGTGCATCACGAGTCTGTTCTTTTTTCCTCTGAGTTAGACTTTTTTTTCTTAATGAAGTTAGTTTTCCCTTTGCGAAGCTTGTTTTGCAGTATACTTGATGCTGTAGGCGTCCATTGTCGTTTGGCCTTAATGGACATAAGGACTAGCACTGAGGGAAAAATTGATGTTGGTAGTTTGTTGAATGAGTTGATCTAGACCTCATTCTCCATGTGAGCTTGTAAAGTCACCCCAGCTACTGCATGATAATATAAGCAATATGAGTGAAGCATAATCTGCCCCAATTGCTACTCTCTCTGGTTAAGTTTAAGAAGCAGCAATGACCATGAGATTAAGTTTATACTTCCCCTTTAATTTTTAACATAATATGCTTAATTCTGAGCGTTCCCCAGCCCTTCTAAACAGTTATCATGAGTGTAAGCACATTGTGGTTTCCAGTCTGAAAGTTACGGACCATGTATAAATCAGGCTAGTAGTTTGCTGATAAGGCTGATCATTTCTCCCCTTAATTTACTGCCTTCTTAGGTCCCACTTATCCTGTTCCTGCTGTTATGCTGTGTCATAAAATATTAGAAGCGGGCAAGGATATGAAATCAAACCTCTTTTTTCAAATAAAATACATACGAATCCACCTATGTTATCGTGTTACCTGAGATTAGACCCAATTATTTTATATTGCTTTTCTGTGGTGTCCTTGTTTCTTTTTGTGTTTTTTTTTTGGGGGGGGGGGGATTCTTTTTATCATTTTATGGGGAATATTGTGCTGATTTTCGGCATCCTTTTATACTGAGTTATTTTTTTGGCATTAAGAGTTGAACATGTGCCATTATTTGGCAGATATGTTCCATCTTTTTTACCACCTCCAATGGCATCCAAGGGAAGAGAACCTGAGAGGAAGGTTAGCTTGCATCTAGGAGCAATGAGCATGCTGCATGCATATATGTTTCTCCAACATAAAATTTGTTTACGGCCTTTATATGGCCATGATTCTAGACTTCTTTTGGATAACTTGCAGAGAGATGAAGAGAAACCAAAGGATAAAGAAAAAGGAAGATTGCGGAATATTGACAATTTTATGGAGGAGTTGAAGCATGAGCAAGAGCTGAGAGAGAAACGAAATCAAGATCGTGAAAAATGGCGTGATGGCCGTCATGATGAACAGTCTGCTGTAAGAAGATTCTATTTGATGTTGTTATGTCTTCCTTAAATTAGGCTCATTGAAAGGATCAAACATTTACTCTGAAATTGGCATCTCCATCTTTAGTACTTTAAGTGTCTAATCACTATCAACTCAAGGTGTCCAGACCTTTTTTGCCTTTGTCTTGTATACTACCCACTCAATATGAAAACGCGGCATTCTTCATCTGCAATACAATCTATAATATGTTTTGGGAGGTATCAGATTGTGATAGAAACTATGATGCTTATACTTCTAGACTTCTAGCTTTGGTTTATTGAATTTATATGGATTTAATTCTTGTGGCTTTCCCCTTTTTGAAATTCTACAGCCATCAACCCGATTTGATGAACTACCTGATGATTTTGATCCTGGTAAAGGTTCATTTGATGATGGAGACCCACAAACTACAAATCTCTATGTTGGCAATCTCTCCCCCAAGGTTTGTTTATGTTTCCAGCTGTGTCATCTGGCTGAAGAAACTTATGGATTATCTAGATGTCATAACTTTTCTTTTTGGTAGAAGTTCCTTTATCTGAAGTAGTTTTATTTATTGCTTTCTACTGGATAAGGTGGATGAGAATTTCCTTTTGCGAACTTTTGGGAGATTTGGACCGATCGCTAGCGTGAAGATTATGTGGCCAAGGACAGAAGAAGAGCGACGTCGCCAAAGAAACTGTGGCTTTGTTGCTTTCATGAACAGGGCTGATGGCCAGGCTGCGAAGGATGAAATGCAAGGTTTTGATCATTTTGTTTCATGCATTTGCTTAAGTTCTATTGAGAATTACTTGTTTCTGTTACTCATAACTCAGAAATTAGAATTTAAACTCCTTCCTGAGGCTGCACGAACGTCTCTTGGTACTGTGTCATTGGCCTTGAGAGACCACTCTTTAGATTTCTCTTTTGTTAATTGATGATAGATCAGCCCTATCTCATTTGAATTTATTTGTGCTTATGTTTGTTCTCTGAAAAGTTTTGAAGTAATTGTATACAGAAAAAATGGATAATCGTTGGATGGGACTGATGAGAATCTTATGTTTCAGGTGTTATCGTTTATGAGTATGAGTTGAAGATTGGGTGGGGTAAGTCTGTTGCTCTACCAGCTCAAGCACTGCCTGCACCACCTCCGGGTCAAATGGCAATCAGAAGCAAGGAGGTTAATTCACTTTTTCATATTCTAATATTTGGATATATTACCACCTTTTGTATTACGTGGACATGGAGGTCTGAGGTAGCAGTTCAATCTTAAGAAACTTCATTTGCTTGTGACAAACAGGGTGCCACTGTAATTCTTTCTGGTCCTTCTGGTCCGCCAGTGACTGCTGTTCCAAGTCAAAATTCCGAGCTGGTATGCTAATTAATGTATATATTTGTGTTCTGTTTTTGTTTCCTTTTCCTTCTTCATTGTTCCCTTGCAGTTTACTTTAAGCATGATCAAATCATTGTTTGTTGTTCCTAAGCCAAGAGGTTCCTGACTGTAACTTTTGGACTAATTTATGCTGAATTGCTTGTCTAGGTTCTAACACCAAATGTCCCAGATATAATGGTTCAACCACCAGAGGACAGCCACTTACGTCATGTAATAGATACACTTGCTTTATATGTTCTCGACGGAGGGTGTGCATTTGAGCAAGCAATAATGGAGAGGGGTCGTGGAAACCCTCTTTTTGCCTTCTTATTTGCACCGGGTTCTAAAGAGCACACATACTACATGTGGAGGCTTTATTCTTTTGCTCAAGTATGTCTGTTCTTTTAGCATTTTGTCTCCAACTTAGTAATTTTATTATGGATGTTGCTTTCTTGGTTCATTTGTGTGGCTAATTTATGCTTGCATCTATTGTTTCATTTTATATGAGGTTTTTCAGCTGGCAGACTGGTTTTAAATAATCTGAAGTCAGCTAAATTGAGGGCCATAACCAATGGTGCTAGTGAATTTGCGTGTGTATGTGTCATATTTAAATTCTGGATGTATCCCTTGATGTACTTTCCTGACCGAAATTCCTGCAAATCCGCAAAAATTAGATGCTTTAGCTGTTCAGATTTCCTGTATAATTTCAGAACCATCTGTGATATGTATTTTTCGCTTTTGTTAGATAGTAGTCAATGGCGTACTCCATCTAGAGCAGATCTCTCGTTGCTCGTTTTCTGTGGTACTCGGTTCATTTGTAAAATGCTTGCCTAATAGGCTAATCCTGGATATTGCTGCAGGGCGATACTTTACAAAGGTGGAGAACAGAGCCTTTCATAATGATTACTGGTAGTGGGAGGTATGACACGGCTCTATATGTTTTCCTTTCTTGCGGAACTTTCAGTTGAGAGGGTCACTGCCATGGATTCATGTACCTTTTCTGCTATTTCATGTTATTAGGTGGATACCTCCGTCACTTCCCACAGCAAAAAGCCCAGACCTTGAAAAAGAATCTGGGAGCACATTTGCAGCAGGAAGAAGCAGGGTATAATTTAAAATCTTGGAATTCGTTCCTTTATTTGGAAATTGATGATATGGTCTTGTCACTGCTGTTATATTGGGATCATCAGAAAATCATTGTTTTTTCTTCATTCTGATGTTTGAATGTTTGACAGCGCTTGGAACCAGAAAGGACACTTACAGATCCTCAGAGGGATCAGTTCGAGGATATGTTGCGGGCGTTGACCCTAGAGAGGAATCAGATCAAGCAAGCCATGGGATTTGCTCTGGACAACTCAGATGCAGCAGGCGAGGTAATGGTCTTCATATTCGACTTGCTCAAGTATGTGGCGTTGTGTATATAATTCATTTGCTTATATCGTTTTTGTATTCTACAGGTGGTTGAAGTTCTTACTGAGTCACTGACCCTGAAAGAAACCCCAATCCCCACCAAAGTCGCGAGGCTCATGCTGGTCTCCGATATTCTTCACAACAGCAGTGCTCCAGTAAAGAATGCTTCCGCATACCGAACAAAATTTGAAGCAACCTTGCCTGATATCATGGAGAGCTTTAATGACTTGTATCGAAGCATAACGGGTAGAATTACTGCTGAAGCTCTCAAGGTACTTCTTCATCTTTTATTCAGCCTGCTGGCCTCGTGGTCTCTTCCTCGTGGTCTCTTCTTCATAAGCCACGTTTCACTTTGATAAGCTCCACTCCGGATCCTATTGAAATAAGCGTGTAGGTGTCGTGAGCACTCAAATGTACTTAAGAATGAATTCCCCATCCTAATAAGTGCTTAGTTGATTCCCTGAGAGCCTCTAAACTGAGTGGTTGAACTGCAGGAGCGTGTCCTGAAGGTGTTGCAAGTGTGGTCAGATTGGTTTCTCTTTTCGGATGTATATGTGAATGGTTTACGAGCCACTTTTCTTCGCTCTGGGAACTCCGGGGTTACTCCCTTTCACTCAATTGCTGGTGATGCTCCAGAGTTGGAAAACAAAACTGCCATTGGAGACATGACCGGTGGGGTCAAAACTGACCAGGATGCAGCCTTGGCTATGGGCAAAGGGGCTGCAATGAAGGAGCTCTTGAGTCTCCCGCTTCCTGAGCTGGAAAGACGTTGTAGACATAATGGATTATCCCTTGTTGGAGGCAGAGAAACAATGGTTGCTCGGTTACTCTATCTCGAGGAGGCAGAAAAACAAAGGTCTCATGAACTAGAAGATGACTTGAAGTATGCCAAGGCCCAGGCAAGTTCAGGAAGGTACTCCAGTCTCCGTCGAGAACCAAGTCTCGAAAACGAGCCTGTAATGTCTTCAGGATGGAATAATCATGGAGAGGTGGGAACAAGGTCACACACGGCACACTCGACTTTGGCCCAAACGCTTCCAATTCCACTCCCAGAGCCTATAGCTTTCTCGAGAAAAGAGAAAATGGAAAGTCTTCTGCCCGTTTCAAAGTGGGCTAGAGAGGACAATGAAAGCGACGATGACCAAAAGCATGGTTCGAGAGGATTGGCTTTAGGTTACTCCTCATCAGAGAGTGAGAATGCAGGAGATAGCCCTAATAGGGAACATGAGGTGGAGCATGCTACAGATGCTAGTGTTTCATCTCATCCTGATAGTGTAATAAGTGAAGAGCAGCGGTAATTTTGTGTTTGTTTCCTTTATATTATTCACATTGTTCGGCATCTCTGTTTTCGTACTTGTATTGACTTTCTTGTTTGCTTCTCCTTTAGACATAAGCTGAGGCGACTGGAGGTTGCACTCATAGAATATCGTGAATCTCTTGAAGAAAGAGGGATCAAGAGTGTGGACGAATTAGAGCAGAATGTTGCTGCTTATAAGAAACAGCTGGAATCGAAATATGGGTTGGACTTCAGTGATGATGGTTCACGAAATAGTGAGTTTTTCTTTGGAAGCTCCTCTTTACCGACTCAATTGTGCTCTTATCTGCATGTTTTATGTATCTCGCTTTTTTGATTCACTGATTGCCTTCAAGCTTATAAATATTGATACAGCAATTCGTTATGAACGAGAAGTATAGAATTTCTGCTAGGGATATGATTGGTGTCGGGGTTACAAATTTAGTTGTGGGTGTTCAAGCACTTCTGGTAGAATGATGTCCTTTGCATACAGTTTGCTTATCCATTCCCTAGACATTATTGATTTACTGATGGTTCCATATGGCACAGGGAGGTCGGAGTCAGAGAGGAGAGACAAACGGGATGGCTCTCAGGACTCCTCAAGGAAGCGGAACCGAAGCAATAGTCCACCGCTTAGATCATTAAATCGAGACAGGAGTGCTGACAGGGATGGAGAACCTGATAGGAGAAGGGACCGTGAAAAGAGTGGAAGCCGTGAGAGAGATGATCACGAGAGGGATAGAAACCGTGACAAGGAAAGGGACAGGAGGCGCCGTGTTGTTAAGTAGAGGATGCGGTTCCTGTTGCTGTCTTGAAGAAGCTCGAGCGATGGGCTTTCAGGTCTAGTTTCTGGCGGGGTTTAGTTTAGGGAATGATGGTGCTTGCTCCTGAAAGTTCATTCGCAGGCACATGATGAACTCGGGTTGTTTTCAAATTTAGGCGAGGAGGATTATGTTGAATGTAACGTGAGAGTCGTAATTCCATTGTTCTAGTCTGGTACTGTTATGTACCTGCTTGGCCTAATGATAACATGGGTGATATGACTATCTGCTTCGAGGTTAATTACGTGTTCTTCATTCCACCTTGTAGTTTATATTTTTGACAATTCCATTAAGGTGGCTAGCTTGTTACTGAGATTTTGGAATCATCATCATCATTATACAATGAAGCCGAGGATCCTCTTTTACTACCTACCCGTCTCGTGTTTTTGATAATTCAAACGCAATCGAGTCATTGTTGCCTTCTTGGTGATTAAGCTGAAACTTGGAATACTTGCAAGTCAAATTTTTGCTACAGTAAACAAAAAAAAAAAGTGGTTTGAATGGGGCAAAGCTTTCCTCCACGGAAAACAAAGGGAAGTGTTCAGTAATGGGACTACCGGTAGCATCATTTTGAAAAGATTAAAGAAGGATTAATACGAGTACATATTTTAAAAAAGTGGGGTTGCAACCATTTCAGTCTTACCGACTGCAGCCTTCTCAAATCTAATGTTCATATTTTTATAATTTAAAATTTAAAAATTTAAATACAAAATAAAATTTCAAAAATCAACCAATCACAACTAATACTGATAGCCAACTTGCCTGCTGATGTAGTTTCGTTTTTATAAGAATCCGAACAATTTCATAAATTTAGTTTACGATAATAAACATAAATAATAAATTATTATACGTTATAATTTATTTTACGGGGTTATAACCCTCATGTGACGATATATTATTGAAAGAATATAAAATATGGATGAAATGTAACTCTAATATGCAAGTATGAGAAAATACGATCTTAATACGAAAATATCGTATTTATATGAAAATGACCTAAACCCTATTTTGACACTTAATTTTCTTTATGTCAATTTTTACTTCACCTAAATTAAATTAATTATCCACTAATCACCCACTTATTTACCACTTAATTATTTTAATCAACTTAATTTTTTATAAATACAAGTTCTCTTTTCCTTGAAAACTTTTCACAAACAAAAAAAATTACTGCTCAAAGATAAGAGATAAGAAAGAAAAGAGAAGAAGAAGAATTTGAAGAGAAGATGATAAGTTAGGTGACAAGACGACGAGGAACCTCCATCATTAAAAAAAAATGATAATCTTCATTAAAAAATTTGGAGAAAATTATAGGTTTTGAAATAAATTCTGATTTTAATATATTTTGAACCTTCATGTGTAGCTTCTAATGAAATTAATAAATTATGATTCAGAGTTATGAATTTTAAGATATAAATCAAAACGTACAGATATATCAATTTGTAAAAAATTGATTACTCATTGACTTTATGACTTCATCTGAAATTACATAATAGGAGTTAGAAGACAAACCTTATATCACTCATAAGGTATGAAAGTGTAGTTTTCAAAAGATTTACAAATCGGGATGTGGAGTTGTGTGTAAAGAGTTATGAGTTGATTAATAAAGGAAGATTAAACTGTTTGATTTACAAAAAACATAAATTAAAATGAACAAATTGTTATTATCCGAAAGTATTTACGATAAAAGCTTTGAATCACTGAAAATATTATGAAGTGTAGTTTATGTAGAATTTTACGGAATAATTTTTGGAATTGCATACGATAAGTTATAAATTTAAACGCGTCAAAATATCATGTTGGATAGAATCTGGAACACCGGATCCATAGGTCGGAAATCTCATTTTAGAGGTCGGGACGCTCGTTCCAAAGATCGGAACGTCCGTTCCAAAGATCGGGACGTTCGTCCCAGATATCAGGATATAGTCTCAAAATCTTCTGGATCAGAAATGATCATTTTGTCATTCAAACAACTTCAAATATTGACAAATTTATCTAATGATATTCAATACAGAAAATCAATAGCATGGACTATCAAAAATAGAATCAAAGACTCATTTAAGTTCGTATCACCTCGTAGTAATAATATGACGATTTTTCAAAAAATATTAACGAATGTGCTAAACCCCATAACGTGGTTAATCATCTATATAGGAGGTGTCTTAATATACGTATCATATTATGTTATTGGACCTTATACGTACCCAATATAAGGACAAGCTGAGCGAAGCTGCAATAATAAGGTAACATTTAGATGTATTGAACGTGTTGTGACGATAATAGTATGCATTGGAATCTCTGAACCTAATCATCAAACATTACTAATGTAATTGAATGATTGCGATCTGCTATGTGTTTAATATTAGGTGCTGTGAAGTGATGACACACGTTGAGTGTATTGATTGATTGACGTGGTAACTGCTTAAAATGATTAATATTCCATAAATATATGAAGTGTCTAATTGACTACTCTGTGATTGGTTGTGGGACCATGTCGAGTGTTAGGGTTGTTAGAGTTACACCGTGACTAGACATACTGCTTTGTGTAAAGGACTGGCCAGGAAAATACTTATGAGTATTCACCTTAAATGTATGTAGTGACCCGAAGAGATCGTTCTAGTTTATTGGAATACTCATTATAGAAGATCCATGATTTCAATTAGGGTTTGACCTCCTTGGATGACCTATGCAAAGAATATGAAAAATAAAGAGTTTGGCCTATATCACAATATGTGTACACTCTGATTTTAGTATGTTCCCTGAAAATTATTGGAATATTTTGCAAATGAGATACGCGTGAATGGATTTCTGATTGATGGTGGGGGAGAAGGAATGCTTGATATGGTTGTGTTCTTTGAATTGACAAATGCCTTATTATTTTATGCTTTTGGAATAAATATTGTTTAGTTTGTCTGGTGTGCTGGATTAAATGACATAACTGATCAAACTTTTTTCTTTTACATCTCTCGTATATTTTGAGAAATGGATCAGCATATTATTGAGCTCTTATAGTTCACAACAACTTCTCTTGTTTTCTTAGTTTTTTTCATTTTCAGATAATGAATATGATGATGGAATGCACTAATAGACGAGTATGTGTCCATAGATTCTATAAAATATCACTCCTGAGATTTAAGAAGGATTTGATGAAATCAAAGATTATGTGTAATAGGCGTGTAAAATAAATGAGCAAAATAATTTGAGTTAACCATAATTGCACCTGTCTAAAACAAATGGTTCGCTATCAGTTGTAGATGAAACGAACGAGAACCTCCTTTTGGCTTGGAGCTGATCAACTCTTTGGCATCGTATATAGTACAAAGGTTGTGTTCGGCTTTCGTCAGAATAGTTCAGATTCACAACATCTTTACAGTGACACAGGCCGAGACGCCGCAATATGGTTTCCCAAGATTTCTGCTCTATGCAGATATTCTCGACGTCCGACATCCTGGATGATCCTTCACCTCCTTTCCAAACTCCCATAATTCCGGCAGCAGCACCTTGTACCCTCCTCTTCCTCATCTCAATATCGAACCCTTTTAACATTTTTGCCTTTCTCTCTATTTTTTTCATCGAAAAACCCTAATTTATTTCTAATGAAAAATATTGAGCAGTTATTGTTTCTTTGTGGGGCCATCCATAGCAACTTATGGAACTTTCTCATCTATCGTCCATCTCACACCTGTCAGAATTACTGGGTTAGTGTTGTTGTATACGGGCTTTGCCTTTCGGGCCGAAGAGATCCTGGAGCCCGTGGTGTTTGTGTGCCCAAGAGATCCTTGGGCCGTTAACAATCACGCAACGCCGGCGAGAGCTCAAGAATGGCGAACGCCGGCGCCGGTGCCGCCGCAAGAACTCGCAGTCTCATCCTAGACAAACTCAGAGACGCCGTCGTCAGGCGCCTGGCCGCCAAATCCTTATCAGCCCACCAAATCTCCCTCATCGAACGCTGCCTCGACGACATCGTCCCTGCGATCCGCACTCTCACTCACCCTGCCTACTCATTCTTGGGATTCCCAATCAACCCAAATTGGTGTTTGTGATTGTGTTTTGGGGTTGTGATTTTAGGGTTTTAAGACAACTTACATTTTGTCCTCCCCGAATTTTGACGGGATTACTGGGATTGTTGTTATTGTTGTAATTTTGGGTTTTGGGTTTTTTGGTGATGGGCAGATGACATATACTGCGATCACGGAGTTGAACGAGGAGGAGGGTTCGAGTCAGGAGGCGATTTCGGAGTACATGAGGGGGAAGTTTAAGGATCTGCCTTGGGCTCATGAGAGGTATTTGGGGCACCATTTGGGTCAGTTGTGTGATGCTGGTGAGATTGTGATTTGTTCGAGGAAAGGGTATTCGATTCCAGGGCTGTTTATGAAGAGGAGGGATAAGGGGAAGCGTGGGAGGAAGCGAAAGAGGGGGGTGTGGAATAAGAATGGGAATTGGAATTCGGATGATCGTGGGTCAGACGAGGGGAATGTGATTGAGGGATCGTGCTCGATTGAGGAGGATGGTGGCGTAAAGGGTAGTTTGGTTGTTGGTGAGAAAAAAGAAGATGATGTGAAGCGAGCAGAAACGGCACTTGTTAATGCGGAAAATGGGATTGAAGGGTGTGAAGCTCTGGATTAGGAAATGGGTGGAGGTGTAGTTGGACAGGAAGGTGCAACTGTTGTAGCTACGGAGTCGGTACAATTCCATGATATTGACTTGCCGGGAAAATATCATGATATCGTCTTGCCTGAAGAACAATGCCATGATACTTTGGCCGAGGTGTGCAATTTGTCCAAGCAGTGCCAACCTATTTTAACCCTAGGTTCAAGCCTGCCGGTGAAACAGCCAAGTGTGGAGAGTGCACAAAAAATTCTTACACTTATAGCGGATAAATTGGTTAAAGAGCAGCTTCCGATGTTAGATCAGCTAGCAACAGAAGAGCCTCCTGTGGAAATGAGTGCTGAAATGCCGCAATTGGATCATGATGGTGCTCCAGTTCTCTTCGCTGTGATGCCTTATGAGGGTGCAATCCCTGAGGCTGTAGTCACGAGGAACATAAAGGAAATAAACCCCTCTGAAGAAATTGTTCCTCTTGTTTCTGTAGATGAAACTATTGAAGAGCAGTTACCAATGTCAGATCCCTTGGCTATAGATGAACCTTCTAAGGAAATGCAAACTAAAACGCGGCAAATGGATATGGATACTGATCACACTACGGTTTGCTTGGCTCATGCACCCTATGAGGGTGCAATTCTTGATGATAAAGTTAAAAAGTTCATAAAGAAAATAAACCTATAGTGAATTGTTATATTGTTTGTGGTTTGGCAGCTGAAGTTCCTAAACAATCGCAACGCACTGCCAAGATGTCTCACCGGAAGAAAACACATAAAAGTTCTGTAATATTGTCGGCAACAGATTCTCATGATTCTGCAACGGGCAGAAAGCTGCTTCAGCATGGGAAGAAACAGGGAGTTTCGACTTTGCACAGTGTAGACATTATGTGTATGGATGCAAAAACTAAAATCAGTGTAGTCGGTTGGCTCTATATGTTAGGTTGTTGGTAGTACCCTTCATTTAGCTTTTAGCTGAAGGCCTTGGATCAAACTTGTAATGAGTGTTTTGATTGTTGTTACAGTTTCACACATTAGCTTGAGCTGTCTGAAGACTGAAATGGCTTTACTAAAATAGAACTCCAAGTGATAAAACGGTTCTCAATGCCGAGGGTTCTTTCATAGGACAAAAGGCTTAAATTGGTTGTTAACGCAAGGTGCTTGAGGATTCGAACTCAGGGAAGTTGTGTCAGCATCATCTTGCCTCAGAATCAGTTCCATCCCAGAAGTTGTCCACTGAGCAAGTAGATAGGCAAGTTAAAGCGACTTCCTCAGGCCAGGAGTTGGCAGTTGCTGCTGCTTCAGTGAAGACGTTACTATCAGATGATCAGTATAATGAGCAACAAGTGAAGCAAGCAAAGAAGAGAAAAAGAAAGAGAAAACAAAGGCCGAGTGATCCTGCAGACTCAGCGATATGTCTTGCTGCATGCCCCCTTATTCTCACAGAACCCACATAAGCTGCAAAATGATACAGAAACTCTGGCCGAAGAAAATCAAATCCCTTCTGTTGTCATTTCGAAACGGCTGGTCCTCTGGAGCTGGTTTCTCCATCAGGCAATGACGATACTCAGCAGCAAAGGATACAACATGAATTGTGGGGACACGTGCTTCAATTACATCAAGACCATGGGCATCAGAGCCCTGCTCATGATCCTGGAACAGTATCCATATCCTTGCAGGATGTGCATGAGAAGGAAAAGCATCCTGAAGGTCAAGCAAACCCTTGTGACTCTGAACTAGCAGAAGATGCTTCCATAGAGAAAATTTAGCATTCGGAGAGCAAGGTAAATATTCAGGTCATTTATTCTTACTTCCAAACAACTCAAACTTTTATTAGTCCAATGCATGGCAGATATGGATTTCAGGAGCAAAACTAAATAAAACAAAGAATACAAGTGACTTACTAACAGGATGAGTCTCTTGATAAGAATGTGATGCTGCTAGATCATGATAATCTGTGCTTTGTCTCAACTGTTGTTTTGTTCACTCTGTATATTCTTACTAAGCTGACTCTGAAGCAACAGAAAAGATGTCAGGAAGGGTGGTCTTCTGAATTAGAACACTCTGGTGAAGCTAATGCTACAGAATCCTTGCACAGGACGGCACAACATCTGCTGCTGGAGGAGCAGCAAGAAGAAGTTCCAATCATGGCAAGTTCTGAAAATGCAGACCCAACCACAGCTGCAGATCTGCCATCGAGTAGAAAAGTGCATCTGTCTCCACGAGAGAAACCAGAGCGAAAGTGAGGAAGGCCTCGCAAACTTTGCAATCAACATCATAAGGTGGCAGAGCAGAGGTCAGAGCATGAAGGTTTGGGGAAGCCTTCTAAACACAAACCCGATGCAGAAAGGATCTCTCAAAATTTGGATCGTCATCTTTTGGTGGGTCTGCCGCTGCAGAATCAAGTGGATGGATGTGAGAATCCAGAAGCTGCCCCAGTTTCTGGTGTTGAGGGAATGTTGCCGTCAAAAAGGCCGGTGAAAGAGAGCGAAAGCCATGGGCATTTTAGGGGAAAGGGGACGGCAGTTAAAAAGGAAGAACCGCATCAAACTCGAGGGAGGCATCAGAAGCCAAAACCACCTAAGTGTGAAAGAGTTTTGCCGGGAAGACGGAAAATGATGCGGCGACTGCGTCCTAGATAAGATAATAAGAAACCAGCTGAAACCTCAGCATAGTTGGCTTGTATTCCAGTGGAAAATCTGTAACTTAATCTGATGTTAACTCACGTAATGTTTGCTAACTGTAATTATGTTCCTACCGTTCTTTCAGTTGTTGCGGTGAAAATCTTCACGAATTCTGCACAAATTTTCTCTTTTATCCTTTATCTAAACATGAAGACTCGCTGATCCTAACAATGCTGGATAAAATGACCTCCTAGATTTGATATGCTTATTCACTGTTTTATAGCGTTGATTTGTATGAAATATGAGCCTTTGCGGGATGATCCATTGTACAGTTAAGGTTATGAAGGAAATCCTATATTTGCAGGGATCAAAATTTCAAGGGTTCATCGTCAGTTTCAGCAACCTCCCATGCTGTCTTGGTATGTCGACTAATTCCTATTCCATGTACTCTTTGCTATGTTTGGAGTCATGTTCCCTCTTCGCTTTACACGTTTGACGGTCTTGATATAGAAATAGAATGTAGTATAAGCAAGACAACACAAGACCGAGATACGCATGAGTTTTAAGAGTCTTTCAAAAAGGATAGGAACTTGGTTAATGATTTTAGCAGTGCATGCAAATGCTCAACTGAGCCGGCAAGAGACTGTAACCATGAAGGAGTCCTCGACATATATCCTCTTCTCATGCATTGTTATGTTATTTCCTCTCCTAGCTAAAAGCCTAAGTCAGGAAGGTAACTTGCAGGCTCTGAGGGACAAGCCTAGGCCATAGGAGAAACTTGGTATGTCTCTTAATCAATCCCCATGTTAATCCTAGCTCAGGCTGAATCATTCTTCTTTTGACTCCCAGTCAAATTTCCTTTCTTGTTTTTCTTCCTTTTATTCTTCCTTGCCCCTACTCAGAAGTCCCTGAATATAAAACTTTTGAATGTCTTTTTCCTCTTTCTTTCTTTTTAGGCATGAGCGTGTTTCATTGGTAAGACATTCATAACATCAGTATTTTTTATGAAATGTCTCATACAATAAGATTATATATATATCAGGTCGTAAAGGGTTCAGTAATATAATTTAGTTTTTTTTTTCTCTTTCTAATGGTTTGCTTGTGTCATCTTCCAAATATTTGACTGCTTGTTCCCATTAAGTTGAAAACCTGAAATCTAAATTATTCTACCTGCTGCAGACTGTAGACTGATATGTATTTATTCTGATTTTTGCTGTTGTTGCTCCCTTGTCCCCCATAGCCGTGTCATAAAACATCAAGATTGTGCTTTTGGCTTCCTTGTGATCTTTGTCTGTCTGCGGCCACTTTTTCTCCCTTTTCAGCAAGTAATAAAGTTCCTCCATGGATGTGAGTTGCCTGCAAATAATTCTTCATGCTTGGATTTGACCATCTCTATCCTCCCATCGGATCTCCCTTCATCTTTTGCTGTTTCTGCACCTGGTGAGTCACCATGCCTGTTTCATGTCTCCATTTCTCTTATTGTTAGTCTTTTTCATCTTCATATTTAGGGAGGCGAGTAAGGCGATACCGAACGGAAGAGAACGAAATTGGGTACATACTTTCAAAGAACATGAACTCACCTGTGATTCAGTGCCTTCAGACTTTGCAAGCTGAAGAGTTCAATACATTATCTGTGTTTGTCAAACATGCATGTAAATGCAATTGGCTATGGTATATGTGAAGTGATGTTTACTGTAGATTACTGTGTTTCATTTTGTGTATAAGGTGTGATGAGGAATTTGGACATTAATCAAGTCCCGGCCGAGGATGAGGAAGAATGGAGGATGAAAATGGCGAGGATGATGAAGTGCGATGACATTGACAATCAGGAAGATGTCATGAACAATAGTATCAGTTGTGACGGACATGCTTCTACTGGGAGTTGCATAGGATCAGAAGAGTGGAAAGTCGGTAGAAGAGGACCGGGAGGGGCTTCGGCGAAAAAGCTTAGGCTTTCGAAGGAGCAGTCTTGTCTTCTTGAGGAGTGCTTCCGACTCAACCACACCTTGAACCCAGTTAACCTCTTCTCCATCATATATCAGTTGCAGTTTTTCATTAAGAAAGTCATCTATATTTCTGGTTCAACATTGTTGCTATTTGGACAGCAGAAGCAGAAGGAGGCCCTGGCGCTTCAGCTGAACTTGACACCCAGGCAAGTCGAGGTCTGGTTCCAGAACCGCAGGGCGAGGTATGGTCCAATATTGAGTATGTTAGTCTGAGTCCATGTTAGGTCGCCATGTATGATGTCTGATCGAGTGATCGAGATACCATATGTCGAGTTTCATTTGCATACGCAAAATTTCAACTGATATGAGAGCTGCTTTGATGAATTTATGTATAGGAGCAAGCTGAGGCAGACAGAGATGGAATGCGAGCACTTGAAGCGATGGTTTGGTTCACTGAGGGAACAGAACATGCGGCTGCTCAGGGAACTGGAACAGCTCAGGGCAATGAAGGTCGACGATCCTGCCACCATGTTGTCACCAGGCATCTTCGAGCACCCTTTCCCATCCTCATCACTGACAATGTGTCCTCGTTGCCTACGGGTGGGTCCCCTTCAGTCGCACCCACGATCACACTAAAGGGACATCTACAAGCTCAGGCTCCTTCGACCACCTAGCAAATGAGCTCTATCGCGACGTAAATCTAATCTCTAGTTCAAAGGAGGCTGATTTTTTTTAGGGTTAACTTTGGAAGTTATGTGCATAGCCATTCCTCTAATTCCAGTTTCCGAAATCAACCGCATTGTAAGTGAGTTCTGATAAATGATTGTTGAAATGACTGTGACTAGCATTTCGCATCGGTCTTTGCTTTTGATTGTCTACTGGCCAAGTTTTCTGGTTTTGTGAAGTTGTGTTTTCGTGTTTTTGAGTTTCATCCTTGCGTGAAAGCCCAAAGGTTAAGCTCTTGACGGCCCGCTAAAAAAGGTTGGGCCATTGGGCTGATTTCAAATGAAACACAAGGTTCATAAGCGCATACTCATCAGATTACTGACTAACGACTGTATCAGTTTCTGTCCAATTCATCACACTTGATCATTTTGAGATTAATTTGTTAATACTTCCATCATTAGTAACTGGGCTTCCACTTGGATGAAATGATTCGGATGTAACCATGATCAGAAAACATAATTGCAATCGATAACCGTGAATTGATTAAATGATAAATAACCATTTCTTCAATTATTCAACATTATGTCTGAAATCAACAACTTTACAGTGGCAGGATATCTTTTAGTGTTCTGAGCAAATGTACTTCAACCCGTATAATTACGTCCACACGATTAGAAAATGTCAGAAACATGGTTCTATATGCAGCATGTCGTCAATATGTTAAAATGACCGGTTAGTGAACTGCAAATTTTTTACAGTTAAATCAGTGGCCCAACAAAGAAAGCGCTTCGGCATTGAATAAGCAGTGTGCCGAAAGGAGAACCATACATGTTGGTTGTTCAAACCTCTGATTCTCTGAGGCTAGCATATGATATGAGCCATATAATTCTACTAATCAAATTAGCTACCAATAAAATGTGCAACAGAAAATTGATTGCTCAATATATATTTTTTAATACTGCATCACTCGTATTGTCTTGCTGAATGTTACCAGTATCTTGATATAGGAAGAGGGCTGTGCAATTTACGACCTGGCTCATACTTCTCCCACTGCTTTTTACCCCCAACAATGTCCTTTATATCTCTTTGCGTGGTGCAATCACCTAATTTGTTTTGGTATCTTTGTTGTTTTTTGTTTTTATTTCACCGACGGATGAAATAAAACTGTTTGCTAATATTTTTATTTTTTATTTTTTAAACGGATGAAATATAAACAGAAAACAAAAAACCAAGAAATTTTTTATTTTATTTTTGATTTCTATTTTATCAAAATATAATATTCAAGATTCCTTTTATAAAAAATCATTTAACTTGAAAAGATGATTTTTATTTTTATTATTGATTTTTTTATTTATGTTATTAATTTTGACAGCAATATCAAACAGCTTCTAAATCTAAATGTTCTATGACACAAATTATTGATGTCAATTGTACCTTCAGACTTTGCCATTTTTTTACGGAACAATCCTCCATATATGAATGGATCAATGCAAGTCTTACCTTAGATGCGTCATAGAATCTAACTGTTCACATTTAAACAATATCAATAGAGTATGTTAGTTCCATTTTAATCTATATTTTTCATTTTTATATTTAAATTTTATCCGTTAAATTTTATTCCGTCATTCTAATCTCAATCTCATTAAAAAATTTAAAACACAATTTGAGAATACATCTTCACCATAGATGCTATGAAATATTTTTGGACGAGATATACTCCATCTGTTTTATATTAATCGTAACGTTTTTTATTTGATAAATCTAAAAAAAATGACAAACTTTTTAATATAAAAAAATATTCAATCAATCTCATCTGTTATAATACACTCATTATCTTTTTTCATAATTGTTATCGTAAACGTCATTATCACCCCAAATTTTTTTTAATTCATATAAATTCAACACTTATATAAAATTTTATATTAGATCAAAATATTTCAATAAATATCAAACAAAAAAATAATTATTTTCATCCCATCATCCGCGGGTTTTTGAAATCTCCCAAGCTTTGCACTCAGGTTAAAAACATTAGATTCTGTTCATATCCATAAATATACACGTTTCCACCCCACACTTCATCACTCCCATCTCCTCTGTTCATCCCCCATTTATTCAAAAAAAAAAAAAAAACAGAACACAACATCTCTGCCAAACCCATATCAAATCTAACTTCACTTAACCACTTACATCAATTCCCCATTTTGCCCTCCACCCCATCTCCAATCTCCCACCCTATGCCACTCTTCACATAACCCAAATTACCCAACACATATAGGCATCACAAACACAATCATCATCATCAGCCAAGAAGCATTCGAACTCTGAAACGATGATATCGTGGCACGACCTGTACACCGTCCTGGCGGCGATGGTGCCGCTATACGTGGCCATGATCCTTGCCTACGGGTCCGTCCGGTGGTGGAAGATCTTCACCGCGGACCAATGCTCCGGCATCAACCGATTCGTCGCCGTCTTCGCCGTCCCGCTCCTCTCCTTCCACTTCATCTCCTCCAACAATCCTTATCAGATGAATTTGAAGTTCATCGCCGCCGACACCCTCCAGAAACTCATCATGCTGGCAGCCCTCACGCTCTGGACTAACTTCACCAAGAACGGATCCTTGGAATGGATGGTGACGATCTTCTCGCTGTCCACGCTCCCCAACACGCTCGTCATGGGAATCCCGCTGTTGATAGCCATGTACGGACCTTATTCGGGCGCCTTGATGGTGCAGGTCGTGGTTCTCCAGTGTATTATCTGGTACACTTTGTTGCTCTTCTTGTTCGAGTATCGAGGGGCGAAGATTCTGATCATGGAGCAGTTCCCGGAGACCGCGGCATCGATTGTGTCGTTCAAGGTGGATTCGGATGTTGTCTCGCTCGATGGGAGGGACTTCCTGGAGACCGATGCGGCGATCGGGGACGACGGGAAGTTGCACGTCACGGTCAGGAAATCGAATGCGTCGAGGCGGTCGTTGGTGGGGCCGGGATCACTTCCTTCGTTTACCCCCCGGCCGTCGAACCTGACTGGAGCTGAGATTTACAGTCTCAGCTCTTCCAGGAATCCGACGCCCAGGGGAAGTAACTTTAATAACTCTGATTTTTATAACATGATGGGGTACGGAGGCGGAGGGTTCGGGGGCCGGCCGTCGAACTTTGGGGGCGCCGAGCTGTACTCGGTGCAGTCGTCGAGGGGGGTCACTCCTCGGCCGTCTAATTTCGAGGAGAGCTGTGCCCCCAACTCTCCTCGATTCGGGTTTTACCCTGCAGGGTCTTACCCGGCCCCGAACCCAGAGTTCGGGGCGCTGCCTGCAGGGGCTAAGAGCAAGAAGAATGTTGCAACACATCACCAACAGCTGATTCAAGATAATCAGCAGGTTCCTCAGGGGAACAAGACTAACCATGATGCTAAGGAGCTACACATGTTTGTGTGGAGCTCCAGCGCGTCGCCCGTGTCTGAGGTGTTCGGCGGAGCTCATTTTGGTGGCACGCCGGAGCAATCTGGCAGGTCTGATGGTGCTAAGGAAATCCGGATGCTCGTTCCTGATCATCCTCAGAATGGCGAAGCAAAACGTAAGTGAATTAGGCCTCGTGACTTTTGATCGAAATTAATAAAAGATGAATACTAACTTTGTATTAGTCTTGGTTTGGTATTGATGTTCTTAACACAGCGATTATTCCGGAAAGCGAGGTGTTTGCTGGGGAGGATTTCAGTTTTGCTGGTGGCAAGATGGGTGAAGGTGAGGATAGGGAAATGGAGAAGGATGGAGCGGCCGAGGGGCTATCCAAGCTGGGATCCAACTCCACCGCGGAGCTTCACCCCAAGGCGGTCGGGGATGGCCCCGAGCCTGGTGGTGCAGCGGGAAAACAAATGCCGCCGGCTAGTGTGATGACCAGGCTGATCTTGATCATGGTTTGGCGAAAGCTTATTCGCAACCCGAATACTTACTCCAGTCTCATCGGACTTATTTGGTCGCTGATTGCATTCCGGTAAGATAGTAGTGTCATTAGGATCTTTGATTATAAGTTACAATCATATGTTTGATTGACCAGTGTTTTGAATCGAATTTGTGTGATTTAGGTGGCATGTGGAGATGCCAAAGATAGTAGCAAAGTCGATCTCGATACTGTCAGATGCTGGTCTTGGAATGGCTATGTTCAGCTTAGGTCAGTATCTTTGTCGTTAAACATACATATGCTAGATTCGTAATTTCATACTGGTATATGCGTTTAATTCTACTATAGGAAAAAACAACCAGCTCGTACCATAAATTTGTAATTTTACATTAGATAATGTGCAGAAAAGCTGTGTCTGGGCTTGCTGAACTTTCATACATGTATTCAATACTAGTGGTTCATCCCTTGCTTTGTTTTCTGTCACCATTTGACCTTTTCAACTTTGTCAAAATAACAAGGGTCACAAACATAGCTATCCTTCCATCTCTATGAAATCCAACATACCAATAAATACCTTAGGAGCTTAATCCATATAATCATATAGTCACATGCACTATCTTAAATTGGTACCACCGCATTATTAGAGACATATGTATG
This sequence comes from Drosera capensis, assembly GCA_001925005.1. Classification (NCBI taxonomy): domain Eukaryota; kingdom Viridiplantae; phylum Streptophyta; class Magnoliopsida; order Caryophyllales; family Droseraceae; genus Drosera; species Drosera capensis. Next base: position 47,699 of record LIEC01009682.1, on the reverse strand, counting down.
CACATGTTACTCTTAGCCTTTACAATTACTTCGACATCGACCCTAAGAAAAGCTTGTACAATGTCAATGTCTAGTCAGGAAACCTGTATCAAGAATCGGATCCTAACACTGTAAAACCATTATAGTGACATGTATCAAGACATATACATATTGGTCTGATCCTAACACCGTAAAACTGTCGAATGACATATAGTGACATGACGAAGTTAACGCCGGGTACTATTTGTCGGTCGGGGGGAAACAAGAGGGACAGGGGAAGAACATGGTCTTGTATGGTGGTCCGAATTCATTGCCTTATAGAGTTGGTGCCTTGGTGGGCATGGTTGGGGTGGCACCATAGGTGTTCAAGAACTTTAATTTGCTGTACAACTATTATAAACACGGATGACTGGCTAGTCTCTCTTTGCATTCTGGCAGAGGCCCAGATTGGATGTTATACCAGCATATAGATTTTGTTGTCTCTGTACTATTTACTCATATGAGAATTTAATTGATCTAGAAGTTGATTGATTTTGTGCTGGGTAATTGGGATTGAAGGACTGTTCATGGCTCTACAACCTAAGATAATAGCATGTGGTAACACCCTCGCCACCTTCTCAATGGCGGTTAGGTTCATCACCGGCCCTGCTGTCATGGCCGTCTCCTCCATCATCATCGGCCTAAGGGGCGACCTTCTCCGCATTGCCATAGTTCAGGTTTGTATCTCACATTTCGTATATCTTCTCAGCTGAACGAATTCGATAACGGATTGCATTACGTGTGCTAAAATTCTTATTTCTATCTGTCTATCTGTTTGTTTGTAATAGGCCGCTCTTCCGCAAGGGATTGTACCATTTGTGTTCGCAAAAGAGTATAACAATCATCCGGCAGTCCTCAGCACAGCGTAAGTGCATCTGTTATAAATAGTAGTACTTCAATATCAGCATTTGACTAGGATCATGAATTTTCCTGTAGTGTATATCAAGCTAATTGATTTGTTCATGATCAGGGTGATATTCGGCATGTTGATAGCACTACCAATCGACTTGGTCTACTACATTCTTCTCGGGCTATAATACAACACGATCCATTCCACGGCTAGGACCAGGTTATGTTCAATTCTGGCTAAGTTACCAGGAGGACTAATGTTAGTACGTATGTTTGTGACGACAACGGACCAGTTTTAAACAAGCTAGATGGCATAGGTGCTAATATCGTTGGCAGAACAGATTGTGTGCGACAATGTTGTAGATTGATATTTTATCACGGGTCGGATGTGCTTGAGATATTTGATCTGCTGCTCGGGCCTGGAAGCGTAAGGTCGACGACTATTGGGGTAGATGATTATATAAATGCAGAGGACGAGGAGCAAGCTTTTTTAGTTTCTGCTTTATTTTTCAGAAGATTTGGAGCTGATATGTTTTGATGAACCCTTGAGGACATAAAAGCAGAGAAGGTGTGACACTAAACAGAAGCATAATATATATATACGGGGAGGGTACTGTGAATGGCCACTCATTTTTCATGGACTACTTTTGTGAATTTTCGTACTGTAAATTTGTGCTTAATTGTTTTCAAGAAACCGAATTCTAATTGTGATACGATCGATCATCGAAGTGCTACCTTTTGTTCGCCTTTAGCGTAATCCTGCTCATTTTACGATCGGCTGCTATCTTTGCGAGCATTCATTTTGGAGGTAGGATCGACAGCGAGCATATTCGAATTGCTAAAATGAGTACTTATTAAGTGCTTCCTTTTGTTAGCCACTTCTGTGTAAACTTGTTGATTAAGGAACCACTAATCTAGACTCTAGTGATCAATTCATCAGTTAGCAAATGAAAAAGAAAAAGGTGATAAATCATTTTCCTGTTATCTTTACACTTTATTGTACTAGTATTTTGATCACTGTACATCTATGTCGACTGAAGATAACGTGATTTTGAATCACCACCACTTAATGGTATCAGCATTCATAAGCAGGAGAATTTAATCAAATCAATTACTAACACTGTTTGTGGACGTTAACTCAAGGCAAACGATTTGCCACCGAACATGCTTGAATTTCACTTCTTTATCACAGATAGAATCAAGCATGGTGGATCCCATACTCATTGTGCCAAACGGCGATTCTTACGTACTTGAAATTGTTACGAATCCCGTTAAAAAGTTGCTAACCTAGGAACAAAATGCAGTACACGTGAAATAAACTGCAGTCATGCTACAACAACTAGTTACCTGCTCATAAATCCAATGTTGGAATGTGAATAATTCCTTTCAATTATCATATCAGATCAGATCAGATCATTATAGATTGATGACTCTATTTGCTAGTAAAAAATGACGGCATGACATTTTCAACTGGACAAGAGCATATGCAGAGCCCATGAAAAGGAGGAAGAAGATGGACAAAAAGATCCAACCAAGATGAGCCAGTAATCACGACTCTGCCCTCTCAACTGAATTGCCCTGTTTTTCGGCTCTATGCGCCCCAAAATTAATTAATCACCTCTCCTCCTCTCCTCGAATTCATTAACTAATCAATCTTGGTAATTATGAGGTGCCCCTGAAACTAAGACAAATAGATATAGATAGGTACCTAGAAACGGTGAATCTTGGAAGCCCGAGACCCTCGATTCTGGAAGCTTCTGTCGGATTAGGAGGAGGCATACCCCATTGATCGAATCCCTGAAAGTATGGTTAATTATCATCTCCATGCTCTTCAATCTCATTGGATAGACTTTAAACTAAGAATCGATGGTTTAGGCTTTCATGGATCTTTGATAATTTGAGGGTTTATCCGGATAAATAATCTCTAACCGATCATCCTGATAAGAAATTTTATAAATTAGTATTATCCGAAAAAATTTCGTTATCTTATGGTCATAAAAAAAACTAAGAAAATCTCGTTCTCTCTAAATTCACTATTAATGTGTGTGTCGAACAATCTATTTATATATATATATATAATTTAATTTTTTATATTAAAATTTAATTTACTTTGATATTAAATTAAGTTGATCATCACACACATATTTTTTTTCTTTAAACTAATTGTTTCCTACTTTCCACTTCAAATTCCCTTTTTCCCTCCATCTTTCACTAAACCTCGATTAATGACACAATATTTATGTTTTATATTAAATATATTTAATTTATAATATTTTTTCATTATTTGATCATGCATCTAATTCTCAAATACTTCAGATTCTTTATATGATTTAAAATAAATATATAGTTATCAATAATATTTTCTTATACACATAATATGAATTATATGAATAATATTATAATAGATCAGAAAAAAAATTTGTTGAATAAGCAACACTTTGCCATAATCAAAGGACGTGTCTTTCTGCTTTTAAGCCCGAATAGATGCATGTGATATGTATCTTTCGGAAATTCATTAATTTTCATGTGTTTTCGTCGTCATGGTAAGTTTAGACCAAATAACAAGTGCACATATGGCAGAGAGGTCGTCGTGATCTGTAGTACTCATGGCACATTATCTATCAGAATCGAACTGGAATGTTTGTCGCGAGTACCAATAGCACTACCAGTTAGTCAATCAGACAACCAGATTCCGCATCGTCGTCGTCGATGGTGCACTGAATTCGATATCGTGGATCTCGCAGCAGCAGCTGAACAAGTAGTCCCTTATTTATCGTGGAGGGGAAAACAAAACGACAAAGTTCTCTTCATGGATTTTTGGGGACTCGTTGACGTGTTCCCTCTTCGGTCCCCAACTTTCCACTATCCTACAAATCTTGCAAGTCATCCATTCTTTCTTAGCCGGCTCCGATTCTACAAAACCCATGCATTGGTTACCATTCACAGATTCATCCCTTGAAATATTGGATCGGACGCAACATCTATTTTCTCCATTAACTTGAAATTTTATTAAAGACTATCAAGCATCCAACCACTTGGACAACAGATGAAATAATGGTTTCGTGAAGGGAAAGATTTCAAATTAGAAGGAGTTTCTTTTATTTTGGGAAGTGAAAATAAACTGTTGATTAGATGCATTTAAAAGTATTATTTATCTTATATGTCAAACCAACTAATTATCTCTTACAGAATACATGTATTCATTTTTAAACACTCTTCCTCTCATATGTAACCTTTCTCTTATCTCATGCTTCGAACCAACTAAATATATCATTCTTTTAAAAAAAAAAGGCTCAAATGTGTGGGGGAAAAAGGCTAAGAAAGATGATGCGGATCACATGCCCGAGGAAGGCGATAAATTGGTAAACGACAAATCGGGTAATTGCTCCAATGGGCCGAAAAACGAGGCAGGCTGTGCAAAACGGGGCCCAGTCCAACTGGGCGGGGTGGGGCGGGGCTTGTATCGCTCACGGCCGCACGTGACCTAGGCACGCAGCCCACCCCAACACGTTCATGTGCGAGAGCCCATACTAGCCTCATGTGAGCCTCTAACAGTGACTGCAGCCAAACATGACCTCTCATCGACACTTAACACTATTCTACTGTACTAATCAAGCACAAAAGGTGACGTATTACTATGTGTTGTGTGCAAATGTGCCAAAAGGGTTTCTTTTTTTATGGAATCGGAATAATTAATCATGTGTGACGGTCGAATATGTTGATTTGTAGCGTTGATGTGAATGTGATTTTGAGTCGATTTGTTTCGAGGAATGTGGTTGGATTTGGGTAGGGGCTCGGTTTCGAACCAATTTGATCTCAGATATGAGGTCGGGTCCTTGAGAAAATGACTTCTTGAAACGAGTCGAAAGACTAGAAACCACTCCATCCGACAACCGATACATGGGAATCGATCAATTTGATCTATAGAGATTCCAATCCTGGTGCCAAAATAAAAATGAGCTCTCCCCGTATTGGTTGAAACCAGTGCTTTATAAGTTGTTACGTTAGCATAAAAATATTCTTGGTTTTGAAGTAAATGTATGTCGTACGGACGGATTGATATTTGATTGGCCGGGATAAGCCTCAAACGAAAATCATTGAACATGGATCTGTTTCCTCCATTGACATAAGGCAATATATATATATGTATATCTTTGTCATATATATGACATAAGGCAAATCCAATCCAGAATTATCATAGATAGATCTAAAATATCAACTATAGATTTAAAAACAATGATATGTATATCTTGACTTTCATGATACACTACGAAATAACGAACACGTAATTAGATTGATTAGAAACAAGCTTCACTTTCCTAATTCTCTTGATGGACGGTGTTGATGAGCCGTATAGATGACACAGTTAATGCTAAGAAAGATGACCTAATTGATATATATATAAAGATATAATAATTATTGGATCTATAAATTACAAATCAATAAAATATTCATCAAACTCATACCAACCGGTCCATATTAGATTAAATAAGAACAAATATGTCTCAATTGATAAATCAACTCATTGGTCGATTTAACTTCACAAAAATTAATATAACTCGTATATAAAGATTTATTAATATAAATCTTACGATAACTCCTGTGCATACAAACATACATGATACATATAGGTAAGTACAAAAGATACAGTAAATGAAAACACATCCCATGTGGCCATTATATCCACATAGTAGCTCTTGCAAAACTTCGGCTAGGTGGGATCATTATGTATAAGTCAATTTTCTGGCACAGTAACGAATATAGTCTGTGTATCTACTTGATAACTTCATATTTCCACTCGTCCCATAATAAATAAGATAAATTAATATATGATGTATTGAATTTTTGTATAATTTAATGAAAAAGAATTTTTTTTGATATTGAGATTTATTATATTAATTATGAGAAAAAAATAATATATTTATTATACATGAATTTAATTGATTTTATATGTTTTAAAATAAGTTTTTTCCAAATAACATAATACTACAATATAATGAGGCGTTAAGAAAAAAAAAGTATTAATTGTCCTATACCCATCAATCACCTAAAGAGATTCAATTTATGGTGATAGTATTTGATTGGTTGTCCACACTTTTTGTGATGGCCTAGCTAGGTGGATCAATAGGAGCTTAAAATGTCCTCGTGTGCATGCATGGCTTCACTGACTATATATTAAATCTTCCTTTCCTATTGGTTGCGAGGATATGCAATCTGATTCCGTAAGTGGACGGGATGGAGACAAACACTTATAAATAATTATCAAAAAAATAATTCTATCAAAAATTTAAACTAACCTAATATATAATTTCAATAATATATAGTAACGAACAATTACTTTGATTTACGGTTTCATCCATGGTTCTACTTTCATTAGGCACTTATCAACAACGTTATGATGTTTGGGATATGGTCACAACTTTTTACTACTCATATGATTTACTCCAACGTATACTGAGTTGTTAACACAAACAAAAATTTATTTTTCTTTGAAGATTGCGACCGCCGATGTCTTACATCAAAATAACAATCAATATTCAAATCGTACGGTCATGTTAGTCTAATCTCAAAAACTTGTTATTATAGAAATTGAAGGAGAGACGACATTTGTGCCGACAAAATATCGGTACAGTGTATAGTTACTTCGCTACCATTCCGTGAAGGAAAAGAGATGAAAAGCGGGCATATTAATTTAATCAAAAAAGAAAAAGGCACGGCACGGGATGGGCTTTGGTACCCAACGAGACGAAACTTGTAGATGTGGGCAGATGGGCCTCGTGGGCCTTTGTCATGCAAGATCGGCACATCATGCTGCCGTGGCCCGTATTCCACACACGCTTATCCTTCACGTTATCCCTCTTCGTCTTGATTCACTAAATACTTTTTAAGTTGGGTCGTATTGTCAATGAGATTTCAATATTGTCAGTTTACAACAGTCGGTTAGTTGTCTGTTACAGCACCAACGACGTGCCAACGTAATATTGTTTAGAATACTTATCGAGTAATGCACGAAATCGTGATAGTTACTAGACACTAGTACTCTTGCTAACCCTCATTTTAAGCTAAGATCAATGGTTGAAAATATCATTGTAGTGTTTAAGTTTGTTGATGCATAATGACATGATTTATTAAAAAGAAAAAAAAGGAAGGACAAAAAATTGAAAAGATGTGTATATAAAGGGACAAGGTGGTCATGATCAAAATGTAGGGTAAACAACGGACACGAGTGGAAACAGAGGGACCAACACAACACCCAAATGATCATACCACGATATGGACCATTTTGGAACAAAGACATTTCCCCAAATAGAGAAAGCTCGAGGAAGAGGCATAGATTTACTTGCCTATCTTTTTCTCCATTTCCATTTAACACGCGATGTTGAATCCGTAATAAATATGATCAGCAAATACAATTATGTTATAAAAAATAACTATCACGATATTTTCAGGATATTTTCAGGACGGAGAAAAAACTAAATGTGATGAGTTATTAAGAAGGAAACAATCTCAACATCCCCTTTAAAATCGTATTCTACTATTATCTGGATAGATAGATCTAGATGGTGGACTATATTGTAGGAAGGGGAAAGAGGTTGGATATGCATCATATCAATGCCTAATGTGTTCCCTGTATGTATTGGCCTTTTTCAACTTGTTTTGATTTCTTTGTCTACTATCTAACCTTAATGTTATTACACATGCATGATCATCCAACCACTAAAAGTTAGGAGTAGTAGAAATGTGCTACCTTAATCAACCTCAAGATCTAGCTAGCTAGTTTGCCACCTGAATTATGAACCTAACCAAAAGCAGGAGAAGACATGTAACAATCTTTCGGACATTAGTTATCGCCTTCATAATGGTAGTATGATATCTTACTTAGCGAAAGAAACTATTACACAGACATTGAAAGAACTAAATCGATACTAACAGTACTGTGATGACATGATTAATTGATAAACACAAATTGTATCTTCGACCCCAAAAAAAAAAAGAAAAAAAAAGAGAATTGTATCGGATAACTAATCACGAGGTTCGTTAAAACGGTGGTCCAGTTATTCCATTGATCATATATTGATAGAAAAGTGTTCAACTTTGTTAAAAAGGTTAGGCTTTGTGTTTGAATTAGTGACCAAGTGGTCATATTAGAGAGAATTGGGACACTTGCACTCATGCGTGTATGTTATATATGGGTCACCTTAGGATTTGTTCAATCCATATGCTCCGTCAGTTCGGTAAGTATATGTCGTGGCCCAAGCTTTTGTCGAAAATGTTTCGACTCAATGTCGGTATGCAAGTTAAATGGAGAATATTACGTGCATCTCAAGCGTGTACACCTTCGTATATTTTCAGAAATACGTTTGATGAAGAGACATAATCATAAATAATAAAAAACAAAGTTAATTTTTATAATCAATCGAAAATTAGGATAATAAAGAAATGTACATCTTGAGATTCGTTTGCCTTTTTACTCTTGGGTGATTTTTAACGACGGAATTTATTCTGGGTACACTCTTTTTCCCGCACATAGTTTCTCATTCCCTTCTTTCCATTTATTCGTTGTAAAAGTGATGTTAGACAAAGGAGAATTCAATGTTGCTTTTCTTGGCCAAAAACGACCGATTCAATGCAACCGATATCGTCGCCTTTCGGTAGATAATCAAGAGTCGAGAATCGCGATGATTAAAACCAAGTCGAAACTAACTGATGCAAAATACTTGGGATTTGATAAAAATCCAGCATACCCACTTATCTAACTTGGTCCAAACCGGACACATATATGAAGTTTAAAATTTGGGCCATGTAATTGAGATGATGTGTGTGCTGGGCTTCTTTGTCATGCCAGACCGGGCTTCAAAAGTTCATTGGGTGATTCTTGTTGGGCCTCCAGCCCAGTGCCAAAGGCGCCTTGTTGAATGTTGACATGGCTATTTCAAGCTGGGCCGACCGCTCCATTGCCCTCATTTTCGTGCATCATAAATCTCTTTTACTTGGTATAGTACGTAACATTTGTCCAAAGAAAATGAAAATTGAGTTTTCATTTTTCTAGTTCTCTCGAAACATGCACTTTGGTACTTGATCAACAACGTGCTCTTGACATACATCAACTAGAACAACTATGAACTTGATACGTCTTCGACATCATTCACCCGTTCGGTAAATCGGTATCATAGTTTTATGCTTAACTAGAAATTAATCATGTGAAACCCACACAATTGTCAGCGAATAGCTTAGTAGCTTTAAAGAAAGCAAACAGAGAACATGATGAATATCACAAAACCAAAACAAGAGGGAAACAGGCCAGGAGAGCCAGACTAGTAGGCCCATATATAGGCCCAGAGGCCCAAGACGACTGGTCCAAAGAACCCAGATGCCCATTTCGGTAGAAATAAGGGAAGTTAAGGGAGAATAGCATCAGGTCGAGGAGAGGAGATGCAACAGCAATACCTGAATTACCCGTTGGAGGGGAGTATGGGAAATTCGTTGCTGGTGGCGGGTATAATTCTGCCGCTTCTGGAAGTCTCTGGTGGTGGTGGTGTGTATAATCCGTCTCCCGTGGCTACGTCAGTTGGAGGCGGCAGACAAGGGTAAAGGCAGGTGTCATCTGCGACGACTGCTAGGGGTGAATCAAGAGAGCGAGTGATCATCAAGACGAGGATGCCGAGGAACTTGATGATCGTGGTGCCCATTTATGTGCAGTGAGAAACGAGGAGATTAGTGCAATGTGTGACATGACATGACAGTCACCATTTTCCGTCAAGAGTATCGTCCTCCAGATCACAAAATGGAATAAGTTTCTGTCACGATGATACTGGATGAATAACGGAAGGTCACCGAGTAGCACAAACAATCAACAAACAGGTACATCGAAGCGGAAATCGACACCATATGCAAGAACCATGACAATTGACCATCGGTCGAATCTGATCGTTGCGATACATGGCATTTCAAAACACACTCTGGAGCACTAACTTTGCCGATACACAGCCACAAATGCAAATGCTAATTACAGTGGAAGTCATACATTGATCTTGACTTCGTAGTTTACATGATCAGTTCCAGTCAAGAAACAACCCCTCCAGGCAAACATCAAGCTTCAGCTCAGCTATCAAACATGTCGCATACCAATTAGTAATCTGACACTGGAGCGTGGGAGGCATCTTGGCAGCACTGATTCAAGAGCCTGCAGCTTCTCAGCATCCAGGGAACCGCGTTGAATAGGACTAGCTAGAATAGCTGCTCCAGCTAAACATCTGGAAACTTGTAGGCATCTGAGAGCTGCCCATGAACTGATGTGCCTCTGGGAAGTGACCATTTGAAAATCCAGGATTGTAGAATGCAGGTTGCGTGGCAGGGAACCATTGTGGAGGCTCAAAACTCTGCACCAGCTCTGAAAACATGTTCTGCAGATCTTCGATACTGCACGGTTTTTCCTGCAAACGGAAAAAAAGTGTATAAGATAAAGGATAAGATCCTCTGTTTGAGAGTTACATAAATAAAAAATGTAATTGCATTGAACAATCCACCACAGAATGAAATAGCAACAATTTCAATTTGGTATACAAAACAAACCGTAGAGCGCATATCGAATCAAGTTCGATGCAACTATGCAAGTATATCAGAAAGCATAAATTGTTCTTATAAGACAGCAATTGAATTTGATTCATTACCTCTTGTCTGACTTGGGACATGAGAGAGCACATTTCATGCATAAAGTCACAAAATCCCTACAATTCCACAAACCAAACAAGATATCAGATAGGACGAAACTCAAAGCAATAGATAACGCTACAAAGAAACCCATCAACAACCAACAGTTATAAAATTCATTCACTCACCTCATCTTCCTCATCATCGGGATCGTACAACCCGGCATCATACAACGCTCTCTTCTTCGGATCCGACAGGACTATCATAACCAGAAACACACAATCAGCAACAAAAACCACGACCCATACCTCGGAGAAAACAGGAACTATCATCAACAACAACAAAAATAATGAACGGCGACAAAAGGGTTTTTAGTATTTTTACCTGCATAGGCTTCTTGAATCTTCTGAAATCTGATCTTTGCCTCGCCCAACAACGAAGAGTTCCTCCCAACCCACTTGTCCGGATGCCATTTCTGCACCAAAAAAAAAAAAAAAAAAAAAACCAACTCTACTAAAAACTCAGATTCACACGTCGTTGCATACAATCTCGTACCTAAACCAACAAATGATCAACAAAAATAGAAAAGACAAAGAAATTTTCTCACCATAGCTAATCTCCTATAAGCGCGACGAATTTCATCCACCGAGGAGTCTCCGGCGACCCCAAGAACAGCATAATAAGACTCCGATCTCTCACTGGATTCCATCTGCTTGCAGCCCGTCCGCTCAACTTAGCCGACCAACCCAAAACAACCTTTGATCCTTGATAAACATAAATGGGAATGAACGTCGTTATCAGTTTCTATATATATATATATATAGGTGTGATTAAAAATATCAGAGCCGAAAGATTTTTTTGGCTGGTCGGGAAAGTTCGGGAAGGAATTGGTTTTGTTGTGATTTAATGATTGTGGGCAGCAAGTTGCAGATATTTGTATGTCACTGTTTGTCATTTATCATGAATTCGTTGAAACTTGAAAAAAAGGTACAGATATTTTTGGTGTGTTCGATGCTTCTCGTAGTTTTTCCATTTGTTGACCTCATCTTCTTTTTCGTAGTTTTTCCATTTTTGGGCAACAAAAGCAGTAGTCAAATTGAAAAACTCCACCACACTTCAATTATATTATTAGTAACGTGTTAAACACGATGAAACAGATAATCTAGATTATTAACGACTGTGCAAGAAACGCATGGTCTTATCATGGACACCAAGACAAGAACAATGATAAACATAACTATTCAGATAATTCAAGATCTATAAAAATTTATTTTGAAATCCTAAATTGTTGATACAAAAGGTAAATTCATTGTTCGTATAAAATCAAAAATTAAGAATATTTGTGAGCAAACTTGATAAGACGACGGAGGGTCGTCTGAGTCGTGCACCGACGATAGAGACATTTCCAGCTCGCCTTCGCCGGCCACGGCTAGAGCCGCTGAAACGGCCAACGAAAACGAGAAAAAAAGACTGCGCCTGGACTGTCGAGCGAGTTGTTGGGCCTAAGGTTGGGCTGGGCCGACAATGGCTCAGCTCTTAGATGTGGGCTTTCGATCAATATCTGTCTACGTCTGATACCGTACATAGAAATGAACCGACACATTTTGGTTCTTGGAAGAAAAATGTATTGTTTGGTGTAACCAAACTTGTCTGTAATCATCTCATGCATAGTATTTCCTTCGTTTCATTAATTCTATAATATTTTAATTTATATCATTATCGATACAAAATTTGACATTCTTCGTACGACGATTACATATAATTTTTCATAAATTTATTATATACTTAATTATAATTTAAATTATATATTTTAGTTAAATATATATTGTGATACGATAAGACATTACTTATATGAAAATGAGATCCTATATTTATACACATAAAATAATAAAAAAACATAAATGTTGTAAAATCATGGGATACAAATCAAAATCGCAAACTATGAGGTCTTCCTACATCATGGGAGAGCACCGTACTTATCATGCAGCGTTCTCAACAGCCACGGATTCGATCAAGGTTCCAAACTGGGTGTCTAGCTGGTTAGCTGTGCGATGAGACTGATCATCGATCTCACAATTTTGGAGTAACTACAACGTAGGTACATGTATCAAATGCTGTGGATCACACATTCGTCAGTGATGCATCCACATCATCGTAGATTTTTAAAAAAATTTCGATGGATAGTGAGTATCCGTTGTAATTTATTTATTTATTTATGACGATTTCGTCGTAGATATTTTCATCTCGGGACAGGATTTTTCCGTCAGTGTTGTTTTTTTCGTCGCAGATTTCCTTTCTTTTCTGTAGTGATTAATTGGTGCCAAACACCAAACTCATGACAATAGTGATTATATGCTTAGCGCATGCAGCTAACTTCTACTATTCCACTAAACCAAAAACATGTGGTGTGTATATGGGAACAATGTATTTATGCAAAACGCTGTTTAGTGTTCATATGATTGTAGGTGACATAGTAACAATCTCCTTAGTTATACAGAAATTCTAAATTGTAAAATGTACGAGAAGTTTTTTTTTTTTTAAAAAAAAATGTTCGAAATGTTATTTCTGTTGTCTCATTACAGTTTAAAGCAGGTGCAATGACTATTGGTATTATAATAAACACATGATCGAACGTACATTCATAATACATGGAAATTGGCTACTGGAGTAGATATTATCCGACAAGTACAAAAAGCTGAGATGGACACACTGTACACAATTCTGTGTTGCAAAGGAACGAATAAAAATAACTTTTCATATAGTATTATATTGGGATTAAATATAAAATAAAAATAAAATTCAAATAATCCGTATTGAGAAGGATAAGATATATGAAATTTCATCATTGTTTTAATTCAGATAGATTGATTACTTATAATGTTTTTTTAGAGGTATCAATTTCCAAACCATATGATTTAGGGAAAGTTCGCTCGACGGTTTGAGATGCCACATGCATGCGACTTCGATCGAAAACCAAACAACCTTTGGAGAATATTGCTTGAAAATGAAGAGAAGCTCCACCAAACCCCACTAATCCTGAAAACTTGGGATCCCTCTTTTTGATATTATTGTGCTATAATTATTAAATTTAGGGATTTTAAAAATAACCTCGTTATTAATAGAAATAAAATTTCGTATATTACGTTCTTCACATATCTTATTAATTAATAAGATCATCTAGATTGTTTTATTGTTATTCGTATGGTCGATCCCATTTTAAACCAACGTTTCATCAAATCAACAAACATAATAATAACATAAGGTATAAACAGAAGTAAATGTATACTACTTTATCCTATAAGGAACAATAAAAAAAATTATTTCTCATATCTGAATAAAATTAATGTTGCAATACTTTCAAGATGGAGATCGAATACAATATACAGTATCAATACACAACTCCGAAAGATAGATAGAGTGGGAAAAGAAGGTAGGTGGAAAACATTGCAACATGTGATGGTAGGTTTATGATCAAGCTCTCACATGCATTTGCTTCTATTCACATTCTACTCACTCTCTTGCATGCTTTTTTGGTTTCATCTAACTCTCCCTTTCCCCTCTCTGCTGTTCTCCAACTCCTCAATGGTGGTGCATGCCATTGATGTAGATACATCAGTCCATTATTTCGACGTTTCGTTGTTTGAGATTGCTAATTTTTCGACATATAAGTGGGCACGAAAGCTCAAGAGTGGTGGAGTCTCGTAAACTCACATCAAAACTTTAGGGTATGACAAATACGTTAACACAGCTGACAATCGTTTGTTGACACGTATACAGCTGTCAATGGTTCGTTATCGTTATTCTTAGAATGTAAATCCTTTTGAACTATAATGACATCTACTACTCAAGCATGTTATTGTTCTTAATAACGACGTTGTATGGGAGAAAGAAACTTATTTACAAATATATATAATCAAGCATTCTTCACCAAGACAATAACAAGGGATACTAGAGTAAATCGACCGAGTCCTTGAATTGATTCTGGTTTATATGTAACAAGGGATATATATTAGGGTACGACAAAACATGCGCATAGCTAACAGTCATTCGTTGTATGGGAGAAAGACGATAACGACGTTGTATAGGAGAAAGAAACTTATTTACAAACATATATAATAAAGCATTCTTCACCAAGATGATAACAAGGGATACTAGAGTAAATCGACTGAGTCTTTGAATTGATTCTGGTTTATATGTAACAAGGGATATATATTAGGGTACGACAAAACATGCACACAGCTGACAATCATTCGTTGACACGTACATAACTGACAATCGTTTGTTGAGCCGTATATAGCGGACATTCGTTCGTTATTTTCAGAAGTTCTTATTAATTATATCTTTTGAACTATAATTAATCATCTACTATTCAAGCATGTTATTGTTCTTAATGACGACGTTGTATGGGACAAAGAAACTTATTGACAAACATAATCAAGAATTCTTCACCAAGACAAAAGGGATCAATAGTAGAGTAAATATATCGAGTCCTTCGATTGATTCTAGTTTACATGTAACAAGGAACATATATGCAAAGATTATAGCGCGTCAATGAATGGACAAATGAAGAAAGGTTTATGCAGAGTCTTGCGATGAATATGTAAGGGTCGCTCTGTAACTGCAAAAAAGGAAAGCCACCTCGCATGCACCGATTCTCAAAATCACAGTCTTCTGATTCTCCAAATCATAGTCAAATCACTCCCTCACATCTATCGCAAAATCTCTCCTCCTTTCTCGTGCCAGATTTAAATAGAACTGCCGCTCATTTTCTTGGGATGTCAAGGGCTGTTCGGTATCTTTATGGTCATTGTTTTTGGTTTTATGTTTTTTTTCTATTGATTAATAAAATAAAATTATTTGATATTGATTTTTGTTTTATGAATGGATGAAACAATACTAAAAAACGAAAAATTAAAAAAATATGATTTTCTATTTATATTTTCTATTTTATTTAATAAAATATTCAATACCCCTTTACACAAAATTATTTTAATTCGTAAAATGAATTTGGATTTCGTTATTGATTTTCTGTTTCTATTATTGATTTTGGTTTTTCTGATTTTTAACAACAATACCAAACAGTCCCTAACATAGCTAAGAATATAAGTGAATGAAGATAAAATCATAGAGTTTGATTCTTGATGCAAAGAATAAAAATACACCATAAACTGACTAAGAACTAGAATACCAACTAAAACTTCAAGACTAGAGATTCAAGAAGTGGGGGAAAAAGTTTAATGAAGACATACAAGCAAAGCAACAAACATAATTCCATCAAATACAATGTGTGGGATTACATGATTAGTGTTCTAAAAGGCGTTTTTAGGTGGTCGCTTAAACATTTTCGATCCCTCATCGCTTGCATTACTAAAAAAACAACGTTTTATCGATTACTCAATGTTTAATTAGTAAAAATATCTAATCAATGCTTAAACAACGTTAAACATTTAGAAAAAAAAAGTGAAGTTATCATAATAGATTTTTCAAAAAAAAAAAAAATTTAAAAAAATGTATGAAAGTATATTATTCATATTAATCTTTTACTTGTTTAAGATATGATAATAATCATGAAAATGGGACTTGGAGTCATAGCCTACCCGATTATGTAATCTTCATAGGAAACCATGATATAAGCAATGAAGAATAGAGTCTCATTGGACATCTAAAAAAAAAAAATTTGATAGTAACCTTGAAATTCCCTGATAATCCTTATTTATTTTACATATTTCTATGTATTCATAGTATTATTTATCTTATAATTACTAAGTATACTCAAATATATTGAAAATCGATTAATCCGTTTAATCAATTGTAGAAACTGTTTAATCATTTTTTGGTTATGGACCGCGCGAATTATGAAAACGCCTTTTAAAACATTGTACATGACCGATGCAATCATACGTTAACCTTTGTATAGAATAAAATCCATTAAAAAAAATCCTTAACTAATACTCCTCTATTGAGAAAATTCAGTTGAAAAAACTGGACAATTTTTTTCCCGTTAAAATTAGGTTTCAAAATCAAAATTGGGCCCTATTCCAAAACCACAAAGCATAAGTATTGACAAGCACACAATTCCAACCAGAGTTGTACTTGGAACTATTTTCTTCCAAAAGTATTTCTGAAATAATTTGTACTTATGGTCATTTTTATTTTTTTACTTATATTCGGACGACTGGAACCTCGGACTTGGATCACTTATGGTTTCATTCAGTATCTGCCCCCGTGGGAAGGCTGCACCATTTGCATCAAGAGAGAGCTATTTTGGCTACTACTGTGAGCATTTCCTTGGATACTGCTGCTATTATTATTCAAGCTCGCCGAGGTCTGTGGCGGTTACTTAGTGTCAAATAAATCCGCATCATAAACCAAATAAATAGGGGAGACATGAATCGAACCATAACCTAATGTCATGATCTGTTTTGATATCATATTAAGAAATTAACTCCATCAAAAATCCAAATTAATTATAAAGAAAATCATAATATGATATATTCAATATAAAAAAAACATCGACCATAGATGTTTTCAAAACACGACTGTTTTTCCTGAAACATAAAGGTTAGCTTTTTTTTTTTCTTTTTGGAATTCTGGTCACGGAGGCTCTTGTACTTCATTCTCAGCCTGCAGTACTGAAATATCCCCCCTGAATTTTTTCCTATCTCTGCAACGTAACTGCTCGTTGCTCTCTGTCCATGCTGGTACTTCTGCAGCAACTACGACTCTTTGTACAACATTTCAAGTATTTCATCGTGTTTCCATTTTCATCCTCTCCACTTTCTATATTTGGAATCTTACGCTTCTCGTTCATTCTATTTTATTTTAATGTTCATTCATAATAATTTCTGCTGAATCGTGATTCCGAAGGGTTGATCAAATCGCGAGCAATACTTACACTTACCTCATCACCGTGAGTGATTGTTGTTGTTGGTGATGATGAGCTCGTTCCCTGCCATGGTGGTCAAGCGAGAAGTCTCTTCTTGAGGATTTGCCTTTGCTTCATTGTCTGTTCGACCTTGCGTAAGCTATCGTTCGGTATACTATAATCATCTACGTTTATTTAACTTGATTTGCAGTTAAGAAAAAAAAAATCATGTTCAGCTAGCAAGCTAATGCTTGGTCTAGATGGGTAATATAAAGCTTGAAATGCATCATGCAAAGCAACCCTTAAAAAAAGGATTAGCAAGGAATGCATATACATAATCTTGCTAGGTGCAGGGTTTGAGAAGGATATCCTATAAGATAAGATGATATATGTAGTCTTATCCCTATTTTTATATATAAAAAATTGCTTCTTGATGTCTTTGGATCTCGAATCTCAGACGTCAATATTAGACGAGAAACAACTTATTACTGAGCCAATCTCTTTTTATTAATTTAATTAGATATATGTGAATCTCATTTCTCTTCAGAAAACTACTGTAGCTAAATAATCTGGATTCAGAGAGGTTTGATACTTGTTTATTCATTTATATAATCACAGCTATCCTATAATTTAGTAACGAATATGATGCTGATGTACCATGACTCTTAGGTAGTTTTATTTGTCATAATCTACCCACCTACAACATCAATTTACCAAACCCTACCCAAAAAGAAAAAAGAAAAAACCGTTCGAAGAATTTGCAGGACCAGAAAACAAGAGCAATAGCAATAGATAACTAGCTAGCCACAAATAGTAATGCTAGAAGATGAGTTAACATGTGGCATAAGTATAAATTAGAGAGAACAGTAACAATACGTACCATGAAATAAGCCCGTTAATTCTCAAGGTCGGGCACGACGACGAACGTGAGGTGATCAGCAAGGGACTCTTCATTTGACCATACATTTGCATGGAATCTGACACCAATTGTAGCAGGCTGCGGACATTTCAATTGTTAAACTCTTGAGCTCGATCTGCTGTGTCTCAAAATTGTTCAGGTATGAAGAACCTTATATTGTATACCAGTGCTACGTTAGTGTGCCTTTTTTTTTTTTAAGTGTGAAAGAATGTATGAACTAATGACCCCATCTCATATAGCAGTGGCGCCGGTCCATGAGTCCATGCTGATTGATGGTCAGTGAACTGATCAAACATGCATGATATTGGTAATACCGGTACTTTGGTCCGGAATAATGACTCCAGTGCAGCAGTGATCCGAATATGGCAAGTACAATTGTATAGACAGGATCGATCGTCACAGGTGAACTAAAAGTTCAGATTTCGTACATACCAATTTGCTCTTAACTGCAAGCGGGAAGTGGAAAGCATTTGGGCAATTGCTTCTGGCGTCCAAAAACTTCTTTCAGCATTCAGCATCTGTCTAGAAAACTTTTCATCCATCCTCATGCTACTTCATATCAAACATGCTTAACTATGAAAATATAAAGTGATGAAATATTGAAAAGACAGATACACCTTATTGATATTGATAGTTTTATCAAGCCCTTGAAGCCAAATCTTTGGGGTATTACACTGTTTGAGGCTCATTAGCCACATTCACGTTATATCGTAATGTAGATTTATCAATAAGGGCAACAACCATGCTAGGAGTTTGCGGGACGGTCGAACTACTTGGTTGTATCCGCGACTGATACTCATCCTATTGATTCAGCTAAGTCGTTGACTAATCGTGATGCTTTAGGCAAAGAATTAGATCATCATGGGCGGCACTTAAACTAGGTGTTATTGTCTGGGCTCGGTAGACATCAGTTCTTATCCTGCAATCCTAACTGATCAGTGCACGGCTCCATCCTGATATGTGCCAAGAGTGGTTCGTTTTGTCACTATTGCAACCACAAACTGGATGTTACTGTATTCTGACCTGCTTGCGGGCCCTTGGTGTACATGTTCCTTGTATGCAGGAAACAACTGTGGTTCTGTTTACAAGATGCCATTCAGTTTTAGATCTATGATTAAAGAATAGATAAAATAGCAACGTCCCTTATAACCAGCAGCGGTGTACTGGAATTAGTCGAATATGGTACTGAAAATCAGTATCAACGATCAAGTGATCATCCATTGTACTGTTAATTGATAATCTGCAGATTCTGGTGGTTTGAGTACTCGAGTTATTTTTGTAAAATTGAAAGGGATGTGGCAAGATTGCCAAGTTACTATCGGCTGCTAATCTGGAGGGTGATGCTTATGTCTGGATGATACATAATGAATACCTGTTTGGATGCTTTCATACATGTCTGTTCAATATATACATATTTTGTTACTTTTATTCCCTTTTTCTCGGCTTCTAATGTGTTATATATGGTTTCAGGGGATGGTTTCAAACGGATGGGGATCATACTCAAGGAGGACTTCGGATGGGTGAAGTATACATTGTGCCAGTATCAGAATTCAGAAGCACGGAATGTTCTCTCTCTTTTGATTATGAGTGTCTAGTATTTTGGTTTCTGTTCCCTTATCAGCTTGGAAAACTTGGCGATTTCTGGGAACAATTGGTACTATTTGTTCTCCTTGTTTGTTACACTCGAAACATTCTGTGAAAAGTATTCGACATCTTCCTCAAAATCCACGATAGATCCGACTGTCAAAGTTGGAAGGCGGGCAGTCTGGAGTATGTTCCCAGATGCCCTTCATATACCATCATTAAGGTTAGATTATCTATACACATGCAACAGACCTCTGCTGGAGCTGTATATTCACTTTCTTATAGTGAGATTATAATCCTGTAGTGCTTTCATCGCATACCATACCAGTCATATAAGCCTAATCTAAAATATCCCAAAATAAAGCTGTACTAGTAAATCATATGGGATCAATATATACAGAAAACTAGAGTTTCGATCAAAGGTGCCACCGCTTACAGTGTGGAGTACCCGGCAGAAAATTTTACTAATCGTTGGTACGTGTTGCCATAAATGGAAAAATAGTCTAATATCAGATTTGTGAGTGCACCGTCGCGGTGGGCGTTACCACTTGATTATTTTGTCGTAGCGGATTTGAAACAAAGCATCGGCAACTTAAGCTTTTCTATTGTGTTCTGAATTCCGGTGTATTGCTTGTGCTACGTGCTTCGAACTTGGGTGAAACAACGTTACAAAAGACCCCGTTTGCATTGCATATGTTTCAGGAATCAGGGCCTGCATCGAGATCGGGATTCTGCATTGCTCTTTTCACCAAAATACGAGAACTCGTTGAGTTCTGCAGGAACATCTTTTACCCGAGCGACAAGAATATGCAGACAAGATCTTGCGATTTCTATGCCTCTTCGAGACCCTGGTTTCATGAACAAGAGGTAGTTCCTGAACTTACTGGTGACAGTCTTTATTCCGTAAGTGAACTGGGTAACACTTAACATGATGTCCTGTTGCGGCATATCTGTAATTTCAGCTATTACTTGTATGACATCATTTAATGAACATCCTAATGACCATTTCGTTTGAGATCTTTATTTCAGACGCTGATTTATCTGAAATCGGTGAGTCCGCCGTTAAGAGGTATGAACATGATCGTCAAATGCGGGGAAGTTAGGCCAGGGAGGCTAGCGTAACAAGCTTGTGGTCTACTTTGAAGTAGCCTTTTTGGATTTGTGCTCTGGTCTCCATCCAAAAGCAAATGGACTATAGAAAAAAATGCGACATATGAATCATAAGCCAATCCTCGATGGATTTATTGTATACTTTTCTAAAGTTTGTTTTCCATTATTTTTCGATATAAATTAATTATCATGGGGTCCTCAACCTTGAAAAAGTGTATAATGGTAAAGACTTTGATGGATGAAAAATGGAATTGATTAAGAATAGAAGTTATGCACAAAAATGTCATCGTCATAGTTTTCAATTTGGCTCTAAATTATTTTTATGTTTAGTCGCTTCAAATTCTTGTAGCTCAATAATTATCATTTATCAACCAACGAATTTCTTTATAGTCGGTGCATTGATTTCTAGATGCAGTAAAATTGCCAAGTATCCAAGAAACAATCTAATTATCCTTTTATGAATATGTGAATTTTGACTATCAAAACGAAAATCTCCCTCGTATATTATTTTACCCATGGTCTAAGATCACGGAGTGTCGCTTGAGTAGAACCCTGCGTGCAAAGAAAAGAGTGCAAAGAAAAGAATATATAAAAGCAGATGTTGACTATAATACATTGGTTTGTCGATCAGCGCCAATTGCATTATAGATAGGCTCATCGATTGTGAAGTGTGCCGACCAGATATTAATGGGATATCGTCTGCTATAATGATGAATAAATTGGCACTTTTGATCTTGAGTATGACAGGAAGCACCACGTAGTGACATGTTAAGCTTTTTTAGTTGTGCTAGGAACATGATCGCATAACACCATGGACGGTTTTTCCAAGTAGTTTCAACGTGCTTTAAGGTGGCAAAGGTGGGTGTTGCCAGATGTTGGCGAGGTGTTTCGAGGACTTTCACTTAATTATCAACAGAAAAAAAAGGTCACATAAGGCTCTACGCAGATGTGAATATATATTTTTTATATATTAATAATAATCAATAATAATAATCTACACAGTGAGAACCCAAAAAAAAAAACACACACACAAATCGAATCTAATTGGGATTAATTATTAATCCAAAAATTTGAATTGATAGATTATTATAACTCATCTATATATTTTATTCATAATTTTTTTTTACCAACGTTGTGGATAAAACTACTCCACATATCCTCAACAAAATATATTTGTCCGATAGATAATTAGTTGCAATAAGAAGATACTATATCATCATTTGGTCATTTAAGCTAGATCATCCATATGATCTATAACATAGAAATTCAATTGCTTTTGGGCAAGCTTTATGGCCTAGTCTGACAAAGCTAACAAAGCACAAGCTGACCCCAAAAGGATATGTAAAAGACGAAGAAGAAGTTTAAGATAAGAACCAACCACGTCGGAAATGAGTCATGTATTACACAAAACTGCCTAGGAGGGCGGCTGCTTTTGCACTTTATGGGCCCTAGTAGTATAAGTACGCACTTATGGACTTTAGTATTTTTTTCGTTTAATAATAATTCGATCATTTTATAACGTCCCATAACTTAAAGAGTTAAATGAAGGAAAACGACATGGTCAATTAGCACCAAAATTACACCCATAAAAAAAGAGGAGTATAGTATAGTGACCTGAAAAAGCAGCGAAAGCAAAAACTCTTGTTTCTGCAACGCAAATGCAAAGCGATGCTGGAATTGCACAACAATGGTAGTGGTATTTGTTTGCCATCGAAGAGGAAGATCAAAACGACTAGTTGCAGGCTCCTCGTCATCTTCACCACCACGAGTCGAGGAGATGATGGTGCATCATCATCATCTGCATCGAATCCCGTAGTCTCGCTCGAGATGCGCGCTGCCTCTCCACACTAATCGCTCCTCTAATCGATTTCATCTCACTTCGAAGTTTTGAGCACATATTTCACAGTGTCTAGTGAATGCAATCGAGGCACTCGAATTAGGGTTTCCAGTTTGTCCACAATCATTTCGTCGTCGTCGTCGTGTTGTAGTTTTGCTGGTTTAGGGCGCTTTGTATTTGTATATAACAGTTGCATATAGTGTGTGTGTGTGTGTGTGTGTGTGGAGATTTCTTAGGGCTGAGTCGAGAATCGTTGCTTCTTTTTTTTTTTTAAGCGTGGAGTGAGAATCGACGCGTCCGTTTTCGTTGAACAAAGGAAAAGCGAAAACAACTTCCACAAGCAATTCGGCAGTTTTTTATATATATATTAATCTGTCGTGGATGGATAGACTTTGATTTTTGATTTTTGATTTGGATGAAGCAATAGGATGAGGAATCGAGTGTTTCTCGTGTCTGTTGAATTTCGGTGGTTTTCAATTGGTGATGGGCCGAGTTTTTGATTGATGGGAGTGTAAGATAATTTGGTAAGGGATAAGAGAAACCCTATCTGTGATGGAATATCCGTGTTGTTGTTGTGTGATAATTCGATAAGAGATCCAATCTGTCACCTTAGGTCTGTGATTGTCAATTGTTGGAGGATAGGATTGGATAAATCATTGTGTGCTTTCACCGAGACCGGGTTGTTTCACATGGCTGTACCTCGTGGTGTCTATGATAGTTGCAGTGAGTGTGAGGTGAAATTCAGGGAGTTCTGCGAAAGATACAACTGCGGGAGTTGTGGGCGGTCTCTGTGTCGCTCGTGTGTTCGTTCTGGGGGTAGTTATGCTGTGATTGTAGCTGGTGATGAGTTTGGCAATGGTGGGGAGGAAGTGAAAATGATCAAGTATTGTAGTTTGTGTTGCAAGGATTCACAGAAGCTTAATTCTGAGAAGATTTATCCTTCTGGATCTCCTACAGAGAGCCATGAGCCGCTCGATGGCGGAAGCATGATTACGAACCCAAATGATGATTGCATTTCTGTGATTGCGTTTAAAGAGCAAGGAAATGAGCTTTCTCACAATGAAGCTTGGAGTGGAAACTTGACTCTTGTTCCCAGTCATCTGCCACCAATCATGGTTCATCGTCCTCTTGTCCGGTAAGCTCTTAGTTGGTTCTGATATCTGCTGGAATGGAATGTTTTGTAGTTACTTTCTGGGTAATTCTTGATCAAGATGGCTTCATGTTTGTTGAGCTCTTCGTATTCCATGTGTGGATTCAGGTGTAAATATCATGTAATATCTGTGTCTAGCGATTATTGTTATTTTAATTTTGGAAGACCAAGTTTATTGGCCCCTTTTGTTGTATATTGTAGAAGCATTGAAATACCACGAGCTGTCGGTTTTGATTACTTACGCTTCTAAAGTTTGCAAAGGTTGGAGCAGCTCGAATTAGACAGTGGTGCATGATAACCTATAAGGACATTCAATGCCAAAACAAGAACACTATGGGGCAGGGAATATGATTCTTTAGTTCGATTTCATATTTTGCACATACATTTTTTTATCTTTCTGACGATGGGCTATCACTTATTTAGAAATGATGAGGAGGAAGCAGAAGACTCTGCAGGACATCTTTTCACCCCTTTGAGCATGTGTTACAATGACAGTTCGGATCTCGACATAAGTGGTGCTAGTGCTTTTCATGAGAGTTATGGCTTCAGGTCAGTGGGATCAAGCCCTTCGGCCAGCCCATTTAGGATCAATGTGAATCAACCTGGAGATGGATATCGTCTTCATCCGCATAAAGACCGAAGATCACTGTCTTACGATGATAGTCTCTTCAAGCAAGAAAAACTGGCTATTTCGGTGATGCCTGAGAGAAGGGACAGGGATAGAGAGAGTTATGGTGCTTGTTTTGACGGCGTTGCTGCCTTTCAAAGTGAGGGTAAGAAGTTTCAAGAACCATTGGATTTTGAAAATGATGGTCATATATGGTTCCCTCCACCTCCCGAGTATGAAGATGATGAAGTTGAGAGCAATTATTTTGAGTACGACGATCTCGATGATTCAGATGGAGTGTTCTCTAATACCAGCAGTCCAATTAGAGAGAAACAGAATACGGAACTCAAGGAGCCACTAAGGGCTGTGATACATGGGCATTTCAGAGCTCTTGTGTCACAATTATTGCAAGGAGAGGGCGTCATGGTTGGTAATGAAAACAGATCTGAAAATTGGCTGGAGATCATCAGCACTTTGGCATGGCAAGCTGCAAACTTTGTGAAACCAGACACGAGCAATGGCGGCAGTATGGATCCGGTTGATTATGTAAAGGTTAAATGTGTTGCATCAGGAAGACAGAGTGAAAGGTGCGAGAATTGTTACATGTTTGGCCTAAGCCAGATTTTTTATCACTGAAAATTTGCACTTCGTTGTTAATAAATGTTTCTATACACATGCCACTTGTTCAAAAGATATTTTTTCGTACCATTAAAGTGTGGATTCTTGTTCCGTTGCAGCATTCTAGTTAAGGGAATTGTCTGTACAAAGAACATTAAGCACAAGAGAATGACGTCGCAGTGCAGAAACCCTAAACTGCTTCTTTTAGGAGGATCACTTGAATATCAGAGGTCGTCAAATCAATTTTCATCTTTCAATGTGTTGCTTGAAGAGGTTTGTGGTCTCGGACAATTTCCTGTCGAGTTGGTAGCTACTAGCTTGGAAGATGCTTTCTAAAGTCTGATCCATCATCTTAACAGGAGATGAATCATATCAAGGTTCTTGTTTCCAAGATAGAGGCTCATTGCCCGAATGTGTTGCTTGTCGAGAAAAGTGTATCTCCATATGCCCAGGAGTATCTTCTCGCTAAGGAAATTTCTCTGGTTTTGAATGTTAAGAGGCCTCTACTAGAGCGAATAGCCCAATGCACCGGTGCTCTTATAACTCCATCTGTCGAGAATCTTCCCAAAGCAAGGATTGGACACTGTGAATTTTTCCGGGTGGAGAAAGTTTATGAAGAACTCGAGCCTGCCTATCAGTTTCATAAGAAGCCGTTGAAAAGCTTGATGTTCTTTGATGGTTGTCCCACACGTTTAGGTTGCACGGTAAGTTCCTCAGTCCTATCCTGAGTTCTTGATGGATGGGAAATCCGGCAGTTATGCATGGCCAAGAAATAGTTTTTCATGTTTAGTGTCTAGGATATGCCAATTTGACCTTCTCTTGTTCTCTGTATTTTTTTGAAAATTTTTAATTTTTCCCTTTTTCAGCACGTGGAATCTATTAGTAGTTAGCTATAGGCTGTGGTGCTTGGTTCCCATATTCTATTTGCTTATATTTGTCAATAAGTGCTCATGCTAACAATCATAATGATTAGATGATCTTCGGTGTCTGAATGTATGATGTCCGCAAAGATCTGTTTTCCAGTTTTCCTGCATTTTCAAGATTGTCTTATATGTTGGAGCAACTGAACTCAGTTCTTAGGTATTGTTGTAGGTCCTGCTAAAGGGCTCATGCCGTGAGGAACTGAAAAGGGTCAAGTGTGTGGTACAATATGCGGTTTTCGCCGCTTACCATTTATCGCTTCAAACCTCTTTTCTAGCAGATGAAGGTGCCACTCTTCCTAAGATGATACCAAGGCCCCGACAGGATGTGCCAGAGAAGAAATATACTGAGAATGTAGTTGGATCTGCTGCTTGCTCCTCTCCAGTGGCCCCATTATCAGAAGTTAACATGCCAGGCCAAGATGAAGGCTGTCTGGGGGAATCTGGAGATGTGGATTCGCCAACCAAGCATCATGATGCCTCCACATCCGTCCTCATGTGTATGGATGATAGGCATGATAATTTATCACCAAATAGCTGTTTGGATTGTTCAGAACCAGACTTGGCTGTTGAATCAAGTTCCTTAGAACAACTTGATGATAGAGATAGACTTGGTGATAATGATATTAATGGTCATTGCCATGCTGAAGTGCCTGAAGCTGCAACTTCAGAACAGATGCATCCTCAAAACTCGACTTTTCATAACAATGAAGCTTTCGATGAATACTTATCTGTAGCAGACAGCCAGCAAAGCTTACTGGTGTCATATTCAAGCCGTTGTGTGGTGAAGGGAACTCTTTGTGAGCGTGCTCGGCTCTTGCGTATTACATTCTATGGCTCCTTTGATAAGCCACTTGGCAGATATCTACATGATCGCTTATTTGATCAGGTAATTGATATTAGCCTTAACCTTGTTGTAATGAATTTGTTGACTTGGAGTGCTTTCTCCTTGGCTGTGCAGCATGAGGGCTCCAATGCCACTGTAGTCTATATCTTGTCTGGCATCCCTAAATACTGCAGACAAATAAGTGGATTGCTATATCTTGATGCCAAATAGAGATTTTTGTGACTTTCAGGAATTTGTCTGCCGGTCTTGCAAGGAACCAGTGGAAGCACATTTGTTATGCTATACACATCCCCAGGGAAGTCTGACTGTCAATGTTAGGCGCTTGTCGTCTCAGAAGCTTCCTGGAGAGAAGGCTGGGAAGATTTGGATGTGGCATCGTTGCCTTAGGTGTGCATTTCTTGATGGAATCCCGCCAGCTACACGTAGAGTGGTACTGTCCGACGCTGCTTGGGGCCTTTCTTTTGGGAAGTTTTTGGAACTTAGCTTTTCAAACAATGCAACTGCAAATCGTGTGGCAAGCTGTGGTCATTCACTTCAACGAGACTGTCTTCGTTTTTATGGGTACCGTGCTATAGGCTCAACTCCCTTCTAATGCTTCTTACTAGTTGTAGTTAACTATTGCCATGTGTTGAGTGTTGACAAGCTTTTATTCGCAGGTTAGGTAACATGGTTGCATTCTTTCGGTACTCACCGATCCGTATTCTATCAGTCCGTTTGCCTCCTTTGATGCTTGAATTCAAGGACAATAGTAAATTGGAGTGGATAAAGAAGGAAGCAATACAGGTTTTCTAAAATTTTTAATGTTCTGGTTTTTGTTGCAATATCAATTCTCTCATGCAAGTATTTTCCAGCTTTCCTAACTCCAGGTTTGATGCTTGTTGTTGTCAACAGCTCGCTAGTAAAATGGAAGCCTTATATGAGGAGATAGATTTGGTACTTCGCAGAGTGGAGCAAAAAGTTGACCATTTTGACCACGGCTCTGCAATTTCCAGTGACTTGCATGAACAAATTTTGGAGCTGAAGGATCTCCTTAGCAAGGATCGAAATGATCATTGGGTAAGTAGTCATTATTTTGGTTTCTCGCCTTACAAAAAATACTCTAGAATTTCTCCGTCTTTTAATGGGTTTGAATTAAGGAAGCACTTGCCTGAAGGTAGTTAAACCAGAAACTTGCTATTTATTCTAGCATTGTTAATTAGGATCTATGCAGTAGAGTCCAATATGAGCAACCATATAGTTATTAGTGGAGCTGTATTATCTTTCTGAGCCAGAGCATACATGCAGGTCGAAGTAGCTACCATCAGCTTGATATGTTATGGCATTTAGATGTATGGGCTTAATACATACCCATCGAAACCTTTTCTGCATCCATGCTTTCTTTTAGTTCTTTGTGGTAATCTTGTCAAGTAACCATTTTGTTCAACAGTGTGATATATTTTAATTTCCCGCCTTCTCCAGAGTATGCTCCACGAGGCAGCTGAAGGGACTTCACATTCATCTCAAAGATCACTTGACATCTTGGAGCTGAATTGCTTGAGACTTTCTCTTGTTATTGGTTCCCACGTTTGGAACCATAGGCTCTATTCACTTGATTCTTGTATAAATTCAAGCTGCTCTGGTTTAGAGCCTTCCTTTGCCACCTCATCTCTTGCGAAATTGAAGGACCTCAAGAGTTGTTCAAATTTCAAAGACGTGAAGCCTTATAACGAGCGTCTTGGGTTCGAGTTGGACTCTCCAAAACTCCAAGATGCTTCCTTCGGTTATCCTCCTCTACCGCCGAAAATTAGGATCTCTGAGCTTCGTGATCCTGCTGAGTTTGATTTGTCTTCTGGTAAGCTGTTTCCTCAGGTGGAAGTACATGTTGATGCAGAAATTGAAGATGACTGGAAAGCCTCAGATAAGGAACCGTCTCCTGCAACTAGTTTTTCAGATAGAATTGATTCTCTCTGGACTGGAACAAACCAACATCCTCTTAGAGTCCCTGTTGATAATCTCCCCTTAAGGAAGCTTTTGGCTCCTGCTCGAGTTTATTCCTTTGATTCTGCATTAACAAGGCATGATAGACATCACGGAGGATTACCGCCTACTCCAATGCACTTGTCAACTATCAGATCATTTCATGCTTCTGGTGACTACAGAAGCATGGTTAGAGATCCTGTTTCAAGCACCCAGAGGGCATACTATCAAATATCTTTGCATGAGGCCCTAACGTTGAGCTCTTTGCACAATATGCAGCCATCCTATATATCTTCTGCTGCTCATCTAGCTGACGGGGCTAGGCTGATGCTTCCACATCCTAGCCGAAACAACTTGGTAATTGCAGTGTATGATGATGAACCCACGAGCATCATATCATATGCTCTGAGCTCGAAAGAGCACGAGGATTGGGTTTCAGATAAGTTGAATGAACATGAAGGGAACCATATCTTTGAAGAAGATTTTCCGTCTCCCATCTTATCATCTTTTCAGTCATTTGGGACTCTGGACTTGGACTATGTCAACTATGGAACCTATGTATCTGAAGCTGGTCCATCTAGAAATGGTTTGTTCCATGGATCTAAGAATTCACCCCATTTGCGGATGTCCTTCGGGGATGACTCTTCAAGTGCAGGTGGCAAAGTCAAGTTCTTTGTTACCTGTTATTTTGCGAAGCAGTTCGATATGCTTAGACAAAGATGTTGCCGTAGTGGAGTAGCTTTTGTTTGTTCCTTGAGCCGTTGTAGGAAATGGTCTGCTCAAGGTGGAAAGAGTAATGTTTATTTTGCAAAGTCCATGGACGACAGGTTCATAATTAAACAAGTGACGAAGACAGAATTGGATTCTTTTCTAGAGTTTGGACCTAAATATTTCCAGTACTTAGTGGATTCTCTTGGTTCCAAAAGCCCAACATGTCTTGCGAAAATTCTCGGCATTTATCAGGTCGGACCATTTTCTTTTCTCGGCGAGTTTTCCTAGTCATTTTCTAACGCCGTTACTGATCGGTTGCTTTTGACTCTATTTGTTTACCGCAGGTCACTGTAAAGCATCTGTCAGGTGGCAAGGAAACAAAAATGGATTTGATGGTAATGGAGAACCTCTTCTTCAAGAGAAAATTATCCAAGGTCTATGATCTCAAGGGTTCCTCTAGGTCACGTTACATCTCGGATCCAATGGGGAAAACCAAGGTGCTACTCGATATGAATCTGTTGGAAGCATTGAGAACAAATCCCATCTTTCTTGGAAGCAAATCAAAGAGAAACTTGGAGAGAGCAGTTTGGAATGACACCGCCTTCCTTGCTGTAAGTGCTTTCGGCATCTTACTCGGTGATGATTTTTGTGCTATGTTTTCAAGTCAGTGCAGCATACTTAATCCAGTCAAATGAAACTTTTCAATAATGATTACTCATAGCTGTATTACTAAAATGCCTACTGGTGTAGTATTGTTTCCCCAAGATGTCATGCTTTTTCGTTTAGGTCTTACAGTGTACATTTGATGATTGCATTTCTAAAGTGGTACAGTGCGTCCAACTTTCAACTGTAAACTGCTGTTTCCTACACCACGATCCATGTGCTAATGATAAGAAAAAATTGTATGAGACTATGAGTTTCTATATCTTTGGTCAAAGGACTGTATAAGCATTGATTATCATGGAGGTGGATGATGAATAGGTTTTGAAAAATTATTGACCTATGTGATGGACTTGAATTTGATGCACTTGCAGTTAGGGGCACAAAACAGTTGAAAAAATTCTGTGCCGTTTTTTTTGTCATGTGTTCTTTCTGCTATGTGTGGTAGTTTATGATCATGGAATCAGATACGCTGACATAATGTGGTGTTATTTGCAGTCGATTGACGTAATGGACTACTCGTTACTGGTTGGAGTTGACGAAGAGAGGAAGGAGCTGGTGCTCGGGATCATCGACTTCATGCGACAGTATACATGGGATAAGCACCTGGAAACATGGGTGAAGGCATCAGGCATACTCGGTGGTCCGAAAAACGCTTCCCCTACCATCATATCTCCTAAACAATACAAGAAACGGTTCCGGAAGGCAATGACAACATACTTCATCACCGTGCCCGATCAGTGGCCATCTTGAGATATGGTGTTTTATGTTCTCGTGAAAGATGCATATATACTGCAACGGGGCAACTCCCTTTGGGTTTCACTCCATTTTGATTCGTCATCAACGAGGCAGTGAGCGCTCTGCCAAGACGGCTCTGTGAAGCTGATGTACAAATGTTTTTGATTGTACACAAGCAAAATATGTACTCTGTAAGCGCCCACAGGGCCAACGGGGGGTTTCTTCTGTATATAACAAGCGTGATAAATTTAAACTCACAGTGATTCGTCTTTTTATACAGTGCTAATCATATCGTCACTCGGAAAAATTCCGTGTGATTATCAAGTCTTGTCGCTGTTCATGATGGAATGGTAGAATAGTTGAGTTGCTAATTATGATTTGAAAACGAAAAGGGTTGGTTAATTTATAAGATGAGGTAGTTGCCTAGTGTTGATCTTGTGCTTATCTGCCTTTGTTTGCCATCAAATCAATTTAGAACTGTGTCCGTTATGTATATTACCTTTATTTTATAATTATTTCTAATTTTTTTTATTTATAATTTTATATATAATTTGAGAAACTTCGTTACTCATGTAAACGATATTTTTTTATATTTTTTCAGTCTTAGGTTGAAATATATAACATTTATTATTATTAATATTTTATGATATTTTCTTAAAAAAATAACATTTAATCCCATCACGCAACCTCATTAAAATTTATATAATCTTTTATAATTTTTGTGGGCCGTACCATACATAGCAAAAGCTGATAAGTAAAACGAAACAAATGAAAGTCACATTTTCCACCTTTAGGTCCAAATAAAATCCTAATATTGACTACCTGGTTTGAATTCATGTCCTTCCAGAAAACACATTTTCACCATCAACAATTCTTGTAATGTAAAATAAATTATGCGATCGAAGTACGTCTTTTAACAGAATTAAGTCATTATTATCATTCGGGAGTATGTGGATGTATTGTTTTATTTTTATCATTAATCAAATTACGGACGCTGTTGAATTTTGTTATATATATGCATCGAATCATCGTCGATGTTCGCAACTATTGGCATTAGTTCACGACCATTATGATCGACAGATGAGACTTGAGACCTCATCAGCGGAGGGGGGCGATAGTTAGAGGAGAGGATTCTACGTATTTCGCTGCATTGGATGGTTGACTCTCTAGAAACATAGAAAATGATGACTATCTAGAAACTCTGAAACTTGACGGGACTTGGATTCGATATTCCCATGCCACCAAGCCCCTTTTGATTCTTCTTCATTTTTTCGTTTTCTTGGTCAACTGATGAAGCACGTACCGTAAGATCACATATATGAAGATTAGAATCCAATACGACGTCGCATTGCTTGGCATGGGCATGCCTTAACGAAGCTGTATATATCGGGATTAAATTCGTATCATAAAGATTAGATGTAAATTCAGTACGCGCGTAAATTTGATTAGCATGGAAATCCTTTTCAGTGACACATAAATTGTTGTTTTAGCAATTGCTAATCTGCATAGTGTTCTTCGTAGCTGGTCTTTTCAAAAGCCAACACGCGAGATGCACAGCTACTAACATCTTTAATTGTGCGAGAGAGAGGACAGACGTTGGAGCGATCAAGCACAGCTGCAGCTAGTTGTTTAATTTAAATGTTTCTTTTTATTTAATGAAGATTAGTAACCATCAGTCAACAAGCTAATTAGATAGTATGTCCACCCACGTATATGTAGGAATTTGATGAGGACGCAAGAGACTAACGAGAATATAAGGAAAACTGGACTGTTAGACAAATTAAGTTCATTGCTATCGACACAAATGATGAACATAACTCTTCAAACAATATATATACTGAGGAAGCTGTCGAAGATAAACTAATCTTGATCGATCACAGGGGTTTTTTTTTTCCTCACATATCGGTATGGATATGACGATATCTCTCCCTTTCTGATATACTCTATCCCTCTCGGAAAGATACAACATATACATACTCCGCACTATTGAAAACAAATCACGTCTAATCGTCCCGCAACGTATATTAGGTTAAAATACGTAATTTATCCAATCATTGATTTTTCACGATAAATTTATAAAAAATTGCGTTTGATCGTCGTTACATACGTGTCAATCTCTATAACGTTAGATGTGTCAAGTAAATTTGTTACATGAAACAATAAAAAGAAATATTATTTGAAGAACAAATACACATAACATATAGATACCCAATTATTTGTCAGTCTTTCATGACAACAGAAGCCGCAGCAACTCAAACCACCAGTCCACTATTGCCAAACTCAACTAACCTAAACCTACTATATATATCTCCCAATCCACATGACTGGCTCTGTAATTTGCCTTCTCCTCTCACTTTCTTTCTATTTTTCTCTCTTCTACATTGCCAGCTTTCTGTTATATTACATATCATTCACAATAGTTACCCTATCTCTGAAAAAACATAGAACAATACCATATAATTCTTGTCCAAGATCTATACAACAACAGAAAGATCGAAGTACCAATACGTGATCATGAGGAAGCCTCGATGTGATAAGCTAGAAACGAATAAAGGAGCATGGTCGAAGCAAGAAGATCAGAAGCTCATTGATTATATTCGACAGCATGGCGAGGGATGCTGGAGAGCTATTCCTGAAGCTGCTGGTAGTTAACTACATCATGTGCATTATCCAATTTTATGCTTCTCATGTTCATTATAATTAACTTATCATGTTCCTTTTCCCTAATGTTAGGCTTGCGTCGTTGCGGGAAGAGTTGTAGATTAAGATGGATAAATTATCTAAGGCCAAATCTTAAGAGAGGAAATGTCGGCGAAGACGAAGAGGAACTCATCATCAAACTTCATGCACTTCTCGGCAACAGGTGCGTATAAATATCTTCATAAAGTACTTCAAAGTTTCCATGGAAACACCAATGGCTTCCAGCAATCCGAGGCGACCGTTTAAGTCGATGACAATATGAGTTTGATCATTTTCAGGTGGTCTCTAATCGCTGGAAGATTACCCGGGAGGACCGACAACGAAGTCAAGAACTACTGGAATTCACACTTGCGAAAGAAACTAATAAGCTCGGGGATCGATCCAAGAAATCATCGATTAAATCAAACAATATTTCCTCCTCGAACACAAACCTCGAATCCCACCATCATGAATGAGAACCCTACCAATTCAATAGTCACGCACGGAAGTGATCATGTTCAAGCACAAACCGAGCAAGCTGTGGCCAGAGGAAGTTGTCTAGACGACGAACAGAATTCATCTGGCTTGCCTGATCTCAACCTTGAGCTTACAATAAGCGTGGCACCTTCTCTGTCTATTGATTCCCCGGGTTTTGTCGGGGATGAACTCAAAAGATGTGACGAGCAGTCGGTGATAACACCGAAGCAGATCGACCATCCTTCCTGTCCAGCTCTCCTCCTCTTCAGATGATAAATAAGTAGGATTGAGACAGAGTTCTTTAAAAGCAATCATGATACACAGAACTATACATTGGCTAGTCCAGCATTGAGATAAATTTCATCTTCTCATATGTTGTCTTTGTCCATTTATGGAGAAGCATTTGTAGTTTCCCAGCGTTTGTAGTTACCCAGCATATACAGCCCTTGCAAATAGGTAGTTGCTATGAAGCTTGTAAGTGTTTGCATTGCTTGGTCATCATCGATCATGAAGATTTGAGCTCATTTGTTATTTGCCTTTTGACGAGTTCCTGCAAATAAGAGGCATTTGCTCATTCTCCCCATAATAATCTTGTCGACCGATGCAGACTACGTCCCCTACAGTCATTTTGATCATCAATGTACAGAAGAACAGTACCGAGACCCCAAATTGAATTAACGATTTCCAAGCAACTCGAAAGCAGGCATAGACCTCAGTCAGTATACAATTAAATAAAGTAGGCATAGATCTCAGTCAGTATAAAGTTAAATAAAGCACATAAGCTCAACAGGGATTTGGCCGAAAGGTACAGTCGATAGATCAACAACATTAACATCAGCTAAACTAAGCTTGTCCACGTTCGACACGTGCAACAACTGTGCTTCCAATCAAACTAAACACATAAAACAACAATGCTAATGCATAGTGTCATTCTCTAAGGTAAGAACTTTCAAGTTTGGCAAGTGAAGTAAACATACTACTATAACAAGCAAGAATACAGGCCTTCAATATTTTAGGAAGTACAGCTTTAAAAAATAAGGTAAGCAACTAAACTGGAAAATGCTACTAGATTCAGCCCATAGAAACACTGGGTATCTTCTTGTTTGTGTATGAGTTTGTGGATAAGCATTGCCCTCTCATCATCTATTTTCCCCTATAGTATTGTACAAGCCATGCAACTCGTATGCTCACCAAACATTCAAGCAACTGGCTATATGGATCATCTTAAATGATGAGCTGGTACTCTGCTTACCTAGGCAAGATTAGGAGTGCACATGATTGAGTAATCACAGTTCAAATAAACTTATTCTCTACCAAATCCTTCGTAATCTCAATCCATAATAACCCGAACAGTTCAATCCTTCGTAATCGACGGATCCAACTTAACTCAACCCACCTGTGACAATCCCCATCGATCAAAACTACCTCGCCTCAGTTGGTCAAAACTTGCTTCCCAACCCCAGCAGCATATATTATCCAAGCCAACAGATACGGGATATACTCATGCTGTCCTAATTCGGCATAGGATCCATACTTGGAATCATGGTAATCACGTGACAAGAATCTTTGGACCGCCACATCAATGACTACCATCTACATATCATATGAAGCGAAATTGCCACGCTTGTATGTGGTACGTAGCATGCATCTGCCATTCAAGTATGTGCTACCCTCTTATAAGCTGATCATGTGTACCATATGCTACTGCATGCAGCAAACGTAGAGAACTCTTTCATATATGCTTACAACACAAGATCAAAGCACAAGTATCTCTAATTGTCCGGCATCACCCGCTATCGGCATAAAACTAGAAGGATGGGAATGACAATTTCCAGTAAGAATTTCGGATTCTAAGTTAAACTGCATTGAAAAAGAGAGACAAACATGTAGGATTATTCTATCTTAAAAATTGTTACTGCCCGTTATCAACATTAAACTGCATTGAAAAAACTGTATTACACATCATGAGAAAACAAGGATTATTCCAGACTCATGAAAAGCTCAGAAACAGAAGATCAAGAATCAGACGTTCGTGGCCCCAAGTGATACATAAGAGAATCCAAAATCCTTAACTATGTGACACATCAATCACATTTTTAATGACTAACAGCAACAGGCGCAACCGATCCACCAAGGATGAATACGCTTGTGTCGGTGCGACTAATTTCAAGCCTTTTGTTTCACTTCAACTTTCTATGACAGCTGCCATAATTTCTATACTAGTTCGATAATGAAAACCGGGTATTGACAGGTAACAAAGACAAAGAGGCCAAAAGGACCAGTGAGGCTAGAACTTGAGTACCTGTTTCTCGACCAGTCAGCTTCATTTGCACACAAACAGGGACTCAGTTTGCCTGATCAGGTGGATATCTTTAAGTCTCATCATTTTTCTAGCACATCAGAAAGGAAAGAATTAAAATCGAAATAAATGCCGTGCATATGCGATGGAAAAAGGAGAATAAAAGGCAGGAACACAAGCTTTAGCAAGCAACATTTACCCCCTACTGATGCAACTATCAATGGGTTACTAAATCAGTCAGGCTCTCATACGTTCATATCGGCGCAGCTGAGGTTTCCATGTCCATAGATCAGGGAATTAGGGGAGCCTGTAAATCCCAAGAACGATAGTGGCATCCTCATAAATGATCCTAGAAGGGGTTCAAGGGACATGCAACGCCATTTGAGGGCAAGGATGATCCCTGACGAATGTTAGTTATTCTGTTTCTTCGGAGGGCATTTGGATCTATCCCAGCCTTGTGAGCAGCAATAACCCCAATAGCCTCCCAGTAGTTTGAGACCTTGACCTGATAATGAGACAAGTTGTCTTCTGGCAACATTTAGTACAAGCGGAAAAAAGAATGGCCAATGAGTGAAAAGGAATGGAGTCATGAGCATACCGCTTCAATTCCTAGCTTATCTGGTGTATCATCGAGAACAGTTTCATTTTCTTCCACGGTAATTATAAGTGGCTGCACAAGGGTTAGAAGCACATACGTGAAACTTCTGAACCGAAGAGTTGGAAATAAACACAAGAAAGCAAAAAATAGCACCTTGTTAGATTTGCTTCTCGCAAAAGCAAGAGCACCCTTTCCACCACAAGCATCTGTTGGAAGAATCACGCTATCAACATCACTGGCCAGGATGCAACCTTTCTCTCGAGAACCGGGACTAGGTACCAGGTACTGCGGTGCATTACTAAGTCCAGCTAGCACGCATGGTAGAAAGGTGTATCCAATCTGTGATGCAAAGAACGAAGTAGTGGTTACATTCTTTCTTTTATTTTTTCACCTCCACAACACCAACATAGTATCCTGATAAAAAAAAAAAGATGAGACTATAATCACCTCCTCGGCAGCTGATCTCGGAGATACTGACTGGCTTAACGAAATTGGAAGTAGTGCAGGAGCATGAGCACAGGGGATTTGGAACTGCTCCACCACTAGATGGCTTATGACAGCCTCCACTCCCGCTAGAGTATCAATTCCCTACCAAAAGCACATGAAAGAATCAGCAATCTCAAAGAAGTGAGTACCTCTCCTCCTTCAAAAACATACAAGACAACTGCGTTGGACATTAGAAAATGCTCGCAAAATGGACTAGAGTTACTAGACTTGAGAGAACGAGCATATGTATTTGTTTGAGATTCTCCACTGCTGAATATTAAAAGGATTCAGAGTGGATAGATTCGAGGTTCTACCATATGGCCTTAGAAAGATTTACCAAGGAGAACAAAAGAAACGACCCCAGAACTACTGCAGGAGGCCCTCACAAATAAAATAACATCATTCTAGAATCTAGTTCCATAAAAATAAAACCCTCACATTGATCAGAAGAAAGAATAGAGTCACGTTAATGACAAACACAAAATAAGATTCAATTGCTTGCAACAGAAAGGAAGAAGTCGGACTTGGACACAAAAAAAAAAAGAAGCAATCACCTTCCCTTGCCGATAATTATCCACACCATCGCCGTCATCATCTGGAAATCTCCCAACCACGGCAATAGCATTTACTTGTGACCGAGTTATCAAAGTGCGAACAGCTCGTAGCAGGGAATCAGGATGCTTAATTCTCCCGGTTGATTGCCCAGTCTTTGGATCAATCCATTTCTCCACCTATACCACATTCCAACATAATAGTTGGCCTGGATAAATGATTGTTCTTCACTAATGCACGTCATAGACAAAAGAAACGAGAATATGAACCATGAAGAAGACATCGATAACATTCTCTGCAGTCCACTACATCAGGCAAGATTCAGAGATAACGAGCATGAATAGAGAAGCAAGCTTAGTTCACTACACCAGGCAATTACGGTCCACTATATACTACAGTATGTTAAAACAAAGATATAACCAAACAGCAAAAAAAATTTGATGCAGGAGACGTAAAGCAAGTAAATCAAGCTTGGATACTGAGAGCCAGTGACAAACGGCAGTATGAATCAGAACAATTCCAAGTCATTTCACAACTCTGTTTAGTTAAAAAGCATACCTCCAAACATTCATCAGTAACAACATACTCGACAATAGGCAATCCAAGCGAAGCCCTGGCCGCATCAGCCACTTGCAAATGCCTCAGCAACAGATCATCTTCAATCCCCGCATCAAAAACCAACCCAACCTATAATCACATCACCACCACAATCAACAAAATCATATCATTTTCCATTATCCAATCAAACAACTAAGCCCCCCTCTCAACACCACACAGATTCCCACAAACCTTGTTCTGATGAACAGTCTGAAGCGACCACGATCCCTCAGCGAACTGATCAAGCGCATATCCCTCCACGTACATCACATTCTCGATCGGCCAATACATCATCGCAGCATTCAGAACCTAAACCCCCACCAATTCCAAAACCCTAGTCTCAAACAATCAAACCACAACACAATATCAAAATTTACATATAAAGATTTGAATCGCATACATTGGGATGAGAAATGAGGCAGTCCACGACGGAGGCGAGGGCGCGGGCGACAGGCAAGGCGTCACCGGCGAAGCCACCGATGGCGGCGCCGACTCCGGTGGGGACAATTAGCACGCTGGTGTACGGCCTCTTCCACGGCTTCGAGCGCGAGGCGGAGCACGAGATGATTTTTCTCGGCGGCGGCGATTTGCGGTCGGCGGAGATTGGCGGCGAGGCGGTGAAGGGGAGTCGCAGTGTCGCCATAGTTGGTGGCGGAGGAGAGATTTCGAAAAGGGTGAGGATAACGGTATACTGGCCCAGTGGGCGAATAAAGGTGAGATTTGGCCCAGACAAGGCCCAGTTTTCGTTTTTCTTTTGTAAATCTCATCGAGTAAACGGATTTTCGATCTAGAAGTAGGATAAAGTCTGTGTAACATAAAACAGTTTTTTTTTTATAAAAATAAAAATAAAATTTACATATAATATTTTGTATGAAAATGTTTTTTTCATATTCTATATTTAGTAGAATAATATGAGTACGTTTTTCCTTTTTGTTAATTTTCAGAACTCTTTCCAGTCAGATTTGTGGAGAACTTTTGAAGACTCCAGGAAAATATTCCAAATAAGAATGTATTCTATTCACTCCAGTACAATTTTACAAGCTCTCCTTCGATTTCTACAGATACAATTTTTCAATGAATCGCCACACAGATGACAACCAACAAATGCATCATGATGTTTTTATCCAATGGATCTATTCATGAATCGCCACACAGATTTCTACAGAACTTTCCGACCAATAAGCTTGGAGGATACAATCTACTTATCCAATGAACTGAACAAATAATTTCAATTATGGATCTATATCTTCATTTGTTCTGATTGGAATTAGAAGTTCCAAAACTGGCAATTGGCCAGTATAAAATTGTAATGAAGATTCGTTCCAATGATGTTTTTTCTTACCATTTCGTTCCAATGATGTTGAAGTCGTCGTATTCGCTATTATGCGATCAACTTCAATGGCCTCGCCATTATATTGTCTTCGTGATCCAATATCTGCAAACAAGTGAATGGAATGCCTCAGTTCAGCATTCAGAACACTTTAAAACTCGAAAATTGTTATTGAACACTGAATAAAATAACTGCTGTGTAATGGAGTAGAAAGGACTTGCATGGCAATGGTAGATATAGCCCGGACCAGCAGTTGCATCGAACGGGTACGATGCATTCGTATGAATATACGTATATGTGACGAATATTTTAGTGACAAATCCTGGTCTCATCTTGAACACATTTTTCCATCCCTGCTCCTCAGCCGGAATCTCCACGCTCTTACCAACTGCATGCTTGACCAAATCGCACTGTGTTGCGTTCTTTAGCTTCACCATACAACTCGTGAACTCGGATAGGTTCGCCAGCTCTATCTGATCCAGCACGGTGAACAGCGCGAGGTGGATGTGGAGCGGATGATTGTCGTTGGTGAGATTTATCACGTACCATATTTCTTTGGAGCCAGGCTTAGGAGTTTCCGTGACAGGAGATTCAAACGGTACAAAGTTTATGTATAAATTGGTCGGGTTACCAGTAGAACTATCATACTCATACAACGTGATGTATCTTGTAAGTGCAACACTAGATAGATCAGGGGACGGGTAGTCGAGCAACTTGGTTGGCAACGGGGGATTATCACCGTGCTTGGGCTCGACGATGAATTTCATCACTTTACTGTTGAGCTCATTCGGTGTACTACCTGCTCATTCAGAAACACAACAATGTACTGTTGATGATCAATAGATGATTCAACCTTGATTACTTGAACGTCATAATCGATTCATCGTTGAGATGAAACCAAAGACTCTTATATTGCCAAGTTCGATGAAAGTTAATTATGAGGATTACCTGAAGGGTAGGGATAAGCAGCATTATTTTCAAGAATAACAGTATCAGAACTTGATTCGGCAAAGTCAACAACTACATCAGCAATCTCCGATGCGCCCAGGAACACGTGATTGGTCTTCACTGGCTTGTTTAGATATGCTGAGTCGGATCCCACGTGGACGAAGCCGAGGCCATTGGTGAAGTTAAGTCTGAAGTATCGGGCATTGCTTGCATTGATTATCCGAAATCTGTACTTACGACGTTGTACCTTTAAAAATGGCCATGCTTTGCCATTGACTATGATCACATCCCCGAAATACTCTGGCTGCCATTCGGGATGAATGCTTGGATTGTCTCCTACATTGATCAATAATGAGCAACGGGCGATCAAACACATATGTATTAGTGTAAGTGGTAGGTGATACAACCATATCTAAGGTGGATTTTGTAACCAACCTGATACAATTCCTTCTTTATTCTGATATGTACATCTATAAATCATGATGTCCGAGCCTAACATTAAAGTGATCAGAAGTTAGATACATACCTGCGTGATTCATGTAGATGTAACCATTAGCATAAAATTCCTTGTCATGCAAAAATAAAACACGATCAAATTGGTCTCCACGAGGGAGTCCAAGCTGGTCCTCAACGTCAGGTTGGCGAATGATGTAGGCGCCCGATAGCCCAGCCAGGATATTAGCCCTTGTTAAGCCCATGGCATGATCATGGTACCACAGGTTACCAGGCTGCTGGTTATTTGTGTAATGGTACGTCCTTTGGCTCCACTTTGGCCCCTTTTCCTTCCACCCGGCTGTGAACCATGCCTCCAGGAACCCGTCACTCGCAGACTCGTCGACGCCACCATGGACATGAACCACCGTAGGGACGCCTTTGTGGTCAGCTGGCGTGGCTACTGGGAGGGTTGGATCCCATGGAAGTATGTGATGTGCTGGGAGATGATTTTCCCATGTAATGTACGAGTCCACACCGTGTAAAACTTCGATCCTCGGTCCTGGAATTGATGCTGTTTGCTTGGATGTGCCGTAGGCGAACACTGGTGTTGCCGGCAAGTCCCTGTGAAATTTCTGCAAGACATTGCATTTCTATCAACTTCGAAGATCATTTAACAATAGTAATGGGATCAACTTTCTTAAGAAAAGACGCACGGTTAGAACCGTGTATGATGTTAAAGAAGTCATTTCTTCCGTTATTTGATTACGAGTATAAAGCATGATACTAATATCAAACTAAAATATCGTTAGATGAAATGATGGAAGACACGCTAGATTTTCATTATTTCATGGAATCTGCATAAGAAAATGCACTATGAGTCATCTCGCCGTGGCATTAGATTAACCAAAATGCAAAAACGGGTTCTTTCCACAATCGATAATCGGGCTATCGATAAATTGATCTAATTAATCAGTAATTATAATAAAAAAAGATAAGAAAGTACGAAGAAGAGCATGCATACCCATTTCTTGTAGAACATGCCAATGGTGAAAGACTTGGGCCTTGGTTTGCCATCAGGCCCTACATTATAGCCCAGCACCTTGGGTATATCAGGCAGCTCATCCACAAACATCTCCAGCTTAGATGAGTTAAACAGCCCATCCGCTTCGGCCCAATACCCCATCTGGCCCACGAATATCAAGCCCATGATCACACAGACAAGACCATGAACCTGACCAGTGTTCATCTTCATCATTATCATCACACACATAATGAAATGATGATTATAAAGTTTCTTAGAGGAACTAATCTCTTAGTTAAGGCTTGATTATGGTGATGGTAATGTAGATTTTGAATGAAGGAGTTGTGTGTATATATAATAGCTTGAGATGGAATTAGTCAGTGCTTTGGCAGTACGTTGAATGAATTTTTTTAAAAACCACCAATGGTATTAGAACCCAAGAAAATGGAGAATGCTAGAGCAGCATATGATAATCATAGTTCCAATGCATATGCAAGGGAAACATCATCGTACACATGAGAACGTTACATTGCTTTACGAAATGTAATAAGCATTTGATTGGATGAACTATATTGGTGATGTCGTCCAAAATCTGTGTTACAGTGTTAGCATGTCTGTCAATTGTACTGTTGAATACAATCCAGCATAACTTAGTCTTTCACATTGGGATATGGAATCAACTCATATGCATATACTATTCATACGACAGATGTTTATGGATGGATGAGGTCGTGGCAGGGAGTAAACTACGTTGCATAATGTTAGTTATTTCTAGTTAAAAAAGATTTGAGATTGTACTATGATTAACAGGTACTACCTAATAAAATTGTCAACGCATGGGCAACCAGCCCAAAAAAATTAATTGAAGTGATATGTTATCAGAATCCCACCGAGGAAGTACAGTACTTTTTTCCAAAAAAAAATAACGCACTTGTTGTTTGTTCTGCTTTGAGAGGAGACTGCATGATCTCATGGCTCTCGTGCCTGTTATTCTTCAAACAAAAATGACTAAATAGATGAAATTCATGGTTATGTGATTTATTTTAATGGTATATTATGTTCGTAATGTAAACAATAAGGCCAACCTTACTCGTTGAGCAAATTAAACCCCTCCAAATGTTAATTTCTTCTAGAACTCCATCGAGTCAGACACGTATCGTAACATTATAGAGTTCGTTATCTGTAAATCATTTGCAAATCTAAGCAGAAAAGGTCATCAGACAAATGACTTGTATAAAACTCAAGCAAGGCAATTGTTTAAGCGTGTCAATTTCTTAGAGGTCTAAATGATCGACTTTCTAAGTATTATTGCAAATCATATTAATCCTTTGACCTCCAACAACTCATATTTGACAACGAATTAGTATTCCTTCCGTCTCATGAAAATCACAATAGATTGATTTGGTATGTTTATCGATATAAATTTTGATACGCGTATAACGACGATCAAATACAGTTTTTTATAATTTTATCGTAAAATATCAATGATTATATAAATTAAATATTTTAACTTAATATATAATAAGATCTATATTCATATATATATAATAATATAAAATATATATTTGTTATAATTTTTATAGGTGTGAGATAATAATAAATAGAAAATAAACCTGAACAGTATCAAGTATGTACTTATAGCAGTATCCTAAGTTCTTTTGCCAGTTGTAATTTTTTTGTCAACTGGGTTTACACCAAGCACAAAATATTATTCTCTTCGTTATCAGGTACGTACTTATAGCAGTATCCTAAGTTCTTTTGCCAGTTGTAATTTTTTTGTCAACTGGGTTTACACCATGCACAAAATATTATTCTTTACGTCATATATTAAATTATGAACTTTAATCGTAAATTAATTTATAATTTTTTTATATTATTAAAAATTAAAAAATTAAAATAAATGTAATCGTAATTTATTGAAATGAAGGAAGTATATTGTTCGTCATTTTTCAACACCAGAGTTTTGAACCTATATCAAGGTTAGGTTTGTCGATTGCCATCAACTCTCATCGTCTGAGGGTCACGTTTGTTTATCAAAATTAGTTTTGTTTATTATTGAGTGGATCTTTCATTCCTTCTCGATCGACCTCTAACCATAAAACTACCCTCATTATAGAAGGAATAACCTAGACTCGTAACACACTCCATGTTTTTCCACGGGATCGACGTGGGTTACGTAGCATCAGGTGCATCTCTCCTTGTTACCATACGGCGAACATTTTCCTCAATACTGTTATGCTTTGTATTTACGTCTTGCCCAACACACAAAATACAAAATTACCTTACATCAATCAGCACA
The DNA here is from genome assembly GCA_001925005.1 of Drosera capensis. Classification (NCBI taxonomy): domain Eukaryota; kingdom Viridiplantae; phylum Streptophyta; class Magnoliopsida; order Caryophyllales; family Droseraceae; genus Drosera; species Drosera capensis. The sequence continues at coordinate 2,938 of LIEC01009682.1, read as the reverse complement.
GTGAGGTCTACACTAGATGAAACTAACAACTTATGCGGTGTTGGGTTCAGTCTTTTCTTCTTAGAGATCCAACAGTTAGATGTTCAACCTTCGCGTATAAATGTATAATTCACATTACCTACGACTTTCTCGTTACCCATTTGGGATTCCTCTAAATTTGAAAGAAACTAGTCTCAAAACCTAATCCTATAAGGTATATCCTTCTTTTGATTAAAGTATGACTTTGATGGATCATCGTAACAAATTGTAAATCGTCATGTATTCAATGTTCATGGAGCTAGTTCTGTAGTGTTATAGATAGGATATCCGTCGCCATACCATGACTAATCCAACTTAGAGAATCAGAAACTTGCACTTTTTTTATCCGAATCCCTTATTATCTGATGCTTACCTCAATGAACCTTTGACATTTTTTGTCCTTAAACTTTATATTAAGAATTTGGTCACATAGCTCATGGTTTTTTTTAAAAAAATCTTGAAGGATTCCCTTATCATACTATGACTAATCCAACTTAGAGAATCAGAAACTTGTATTACTTTGATCCGAATCTCTTATTATCTAGTGCTTACCTCGATGAACCTTTGACATTTTTTGTCCTAAACTTCATATTGAGAATTTGGTCACACAGTTCATGGTTTTTTAAAAGAAAATCTCGAAGGATTCCCTTATTATATTATAACTAATCCAACTTAGAGAATCAGAAACTTGCATTTTCCTTTATCCGAATCTCTTATTATCTAGTGCTTAACTCGTCATTTTGGCATTTTTTGTCCGAAACTTTATATTAAGAATTTGGTCACACATTTCATGGTTTTTTAAAAGAAAATCTCGAAGGATTCCCTTATTATACTATGACTAATCCAACTTAGAGAATCAGAAACTTGCATTTTCCTTGATCCGAATCCCTTATTATCTGATGCTTACCTCGATGAACCTTTGGCATTTTTTATCCTAAACTTTATATTAAGAATTTGGTCACATCCGATGAGTTTCAATCCTCTGATCTTTTCCTATATTAGAGGAAATGATTGAACCGTTTATAATGTGGGGTGGGGATGATCGTCCGTGAGACAATTAGTAGTTCATAATTCCCCTTTTTTAAATCGGTGTTTAGGTAGATTTACTAATTAGGTGAAATTTCTACCTTCCCTGAAACAATACTATATAAGAAAATGTGTGTGAAACTAAACTTTCTCTTGACTATTAATATTCCTAAGATAACAAAAGAAAACCAATATCTGTAAATACGAAAAAAAGTCAAAAACACCTGTACCATATTTAATTAATCGATCACCTCCTATCTTCTTTACATCCTGTTACCAGCTCAGCTCTTCGAAGGCAGAATATTGAAGATTATGATGTTAACAACTTTGGTTGAAACCCACTTCCCTAACGTACACAGACTATTACTTGTATGATTTCCTACTACTCCTTGAAAATTTCAGGCGATCCTTTAATTTAAGCAAAATTATTTGTCAATCATTCGAAATTTGATTCGATAATGATATTTTCCCAATCATATCAAAAAAAAAAAGTTTGACTTATATTTCGGTATTCACTTTGATTTTTACGGTCAACATGTTCCAAGCTGCAATGTATCTATACTTCACATGGTCATTTTTTTATTATTTAATACACCAAAATATATCTCATTACATCATATTTATTTATAAAAATATAATATACTACAGTATTATTCTAAAGCTAAAGATATATTACGATTCAATATTCCTCATTTTTATAATTTTTATACATATTTCAATATATTTTTTCAATATTATACCATTACTTTTCTCATCCACTTACTTTATTTTTCATTTTTACAAATTCTCTAAAATAAGTATTTGAAGTGAATGCTCTTGCTTAAGAATTTGAAACAAAACTAGTTGCTCTATTAAGTTAGATTTCTCAACACATACTTCCTCTGTCCTATACATTTTGCAATGACATATAAGTCAAGATCTAATTTAATACGATTAAAAATTACTAATTATTGTAATTATTTAGTTATAATTATTCTTTGAAAAAGATATATTTATATCTAAACCTAGATTTTTTTCTTTAGATCTCATCTACTTTTGAAACTATTAAAGGGACTTACCTAATTATCTATTAATTAGACCTAATCACCCTAATTACTTGAGAAAATTAAATGTTAATTAATCATCTTGAGTTTTATAAATAGACTTCATTTATAAGGTATTAAGGACACATTTCTAAGAGAAGAAAACCTCTCTTTCTCTCTATAGTTTCTCTTTAAAATAGTTTTAATTACTTTGCTAATCAAACCGGGTATATCGACTAATCAATTAAACCGAAGAAAATACTTGTTTTACAACACGTTATCAGCATGAGTCTTTAACCAGCTGAGATCGAAACTACTTTATTATATCCGTATAATTTGATTTTGTTTCGATCCATATCATAATAATCGAATAAAAATAATTAGGGTTTTATCGTCGGACGAAGTATCGTCTCTCCGGAAACCTATTAACTAGTTTCAACACGTTAACGTGATTTACCTTTTCTATGTGAATCACCCATAAGTTTGACGTGGTTTACCCATTCTGTGTGGTTCACCCATCACTATTGATATGGTTGTCCCATTTTGTGTGGTTCATCCGTAAGTGACGAAAAACTTTATATTCCATGTTGGTGCATTTACTTCAAGTGGTGAGACTTAACTTTTATGTTTTTCATTAAGATATAATAAACGACGTAATGGCCTCCAATGATGAAAAAATAGCAAACAGAATCCAGAATAATTTTAATAAATTATTGTGCTATTTATTGTAATTAATAATTCTTAACATTGTAATAATCATTTATTTTCTCTTTGTAATTAAATACATGTTTTGAAAATATGATGAACAATAAAAGTTTTTTAAATATATATATATATATATATAATTTAAATTTTATAAAATTCTCTTTGTC